>WEIS01047741.1:0-10247 GCA_013389965.1 Todus mexicanus
CTCCACTGGAGAGTTACTCGCTGAACTTTCAGACACAGATTTTCAAAATACTTTCCCAACAGGAACCAGCTGGGACGAAGGAGCTATTTGCAGCAGTTGTCTGGATCTGGCCCTTCATTAGTATATCATGACTTTTGGGGTATACATGCATATATATAAGTTAGAGTAATTAAAAGCTGACAATGAATTAGCAAAAAAAACAAAACCCAAGCCAAACCAAACCAAACCAAACCCCACTAAAACCAATGCAAAGGTGCATTTGGCTGCAGGTGATTCTCTGAATGGAAAGAAATGACATGCAAGGGGTGACAAGATCTTCTTCTGCTCTGTTTCTCACAACGTTACATGTGGTTGATATTTTAAGTATTAGAGTGCTCAGGTTCAAAGCACACCGAGGTTTGGCTTTTTTGAAAAATTACTCATCTTTTTAATTAATGCATGCACATTTCTATACTTTAATTAAAGAATAGTTTTGCCCTTTAAGCCAGAAACTTTGATTTTATCATACACGTGTTACAAAGTATTTTAATCTACTCTAATAGAGCAATATATCATTTTTTATTGCTTGTATTGTTCAGAATGCAGTTATGAAAACCATGCTTTAATAAAACCTCCCCTGATTTTTCTCCGGGAGCTACAAGACTAATATATTAGTCAGAAATAGCATTTACTTAGAAGTCTAGACTTTTTTTTTTTCCTCGGAGAGAACTAAATTTTATGTTACCTGGTTATAAATCAGACCCAGAGATATCTTTAATCCACCGCAGCAGATAAAATATACCCAAGGAGTCTTGAATATAAATACTGAACACGAACATTATTCCCCATGTTAAAAAGTCACTATTTTTTTTCAAGCCAATCCTCTTTACTCAAGTTGATCAGTACTTCACAAGTAGTATAATGAATCTACCAACACGAAAAGGGCTGCATTAGTCTGTGGCGTTGCTGAGTTGACAATGATTAACTCTCACCCAAAACCACTAAAGGATGGCTAACAACCCCGCACCATTTTTCAGGCTCTTGCAGAAGCGTCGGAGATTATTCCATTTGCATATAGCACCACAATAAGATTCACTGCCAGCTGGTCAGAAATATTTATTGTAGATGGTAATGCAGCTGGCATTAGGTGGATTGTCTGGGGCAAACTGTCAGCACGGTAATAGATATTCCCCTTTTAGGAACTTTCCATGCATGCAGTAGCAAGGAGTTGTTTACATTATCGTGTTGGTCTTCATCATGAGCAAAATAAGGAGATCAGTGCTGCCTAAAATGTTGACAGAACATTAAACAGGAACTGTCAAATGCTGTGGTGTGATATTCCTTTACTTTTGACTTCGAATTTGTCTCCATTTAACATCTAAGCTTCAATTTACTTCTGCGTCTGCTGTCTATCACTAATGGATAAGCCAGGTTTTTATTTTGTTGCTCCTTTTTAACTCATTAGTACAATTTTAATCAGTTTTAAATTAATTCATTCACCTCTTGCATACTGCCACAGACTATCGGTTCATCAGAAAAGTAACAAGCCCAAATCCCCTTGATTACAGACTCACTGTAACATGCTTATTTTCTGAAAAGTGATACTATCGAGATCTTTCTTTGGGGGGCAGCAAACAGTTGTAAACCTGCAGAACATATACTGGTACCCCCAAAAGCTACGTGATTTACCTTGTGTGCTTCAAAAAGGGAATGGCTCCCAGGCACGAGCTGATAACAGCAATCCCGGCATCTCACAGCTTCATGTGTGAGTGAGGCCAAAAAGGCAACGTCAGCCTTAATAGCCCCTGTTGTTTCACATTCTCCCCCAAAAAAATGATTTGGGTGATTTAACGTGCCAGCATCTAGTCACCACTGGTTGTATGTTATAGCTCTGCTCACAACATTCCCACAGGGATCCTGTTAATAAATAAATGTCTAATCACTGGGAGATCCTCAAACTGAAAGTCTACTTGCAAATACAACATTATTCTTGTTTGAAATTATCTTTTTCTCTGCAAAATGTTGCAAGGAATAGTGCCATTTGTTAAATCATGTTCCACATAATTTTTTTAATTATTATTATTACTACGTGTAAATATAAGTGCTGTGTTTTTATTTTTATCTTTGGTAACAAATATTGGCATTTTCACTGTCATATTCTCTTTTCTGGTTTTTGGCAGGTATTGATTTTGCAACTCGTAAGATTGCGAAGCACTTGAAACAAACAAAGGAGATCGTTCAAAACGGAGATAATTTTAAAACAAAAACACTCAGCACTTTCAGGAACTATGACCTGGATTACACTGTAGGAGTGGAGTTTGAAGAACACACCAAAGGACTGGATAACCGAGTGGTAAAGGTAAAAAAGAATGATAACTATTTACACTACAGTCAGCACCAGGAGTGAGCAATTCCAAAATCAGCTGAAGACATAAAAATAAACAACTGAATAAACAAATCCAATATTTTACAGACACCAGAAGATTTTTATGAAGCAGAAATAATCTGCATCTTGAGACAGTTTTCTTTCCTGCTACAAGCATTTATTATAAATGCAAATCAGGATGGTTACTCAGATACGTGAGGACAATCAGTAATTACATGTTTGTCTAGTAAGGGATTTTTCCAGCTTTTCTCTGATATACCTTTATCTATTTAAACAGTGACAAAATTGCATTTTTACCTAAGTACATATTAATGCTACTGCAAAATTCACCCCTTTGAATTTAGGACTTTCTCTGTGTCAATATAAACTTTCAGCTCTGAACATCTAGGTTCACCCAGTATTTTTAATCTGAGCCTGCTCAGCCTCAGTTGGACAGTTTAGCAGTTGCACACTGATAAAAATAAACTTGCCCCCAGCTATTAATCTTACTGGAGCTTTGGGAAGGGCAAGACAAAAATGTGAGCCAAAGCTACCGCTGATACGGGTGGCAGGGCTACTGGCACTGACAGACAGGCAAGGAGGCCCAGCGGTGCATATTTTAATGTCTTTAGGTTTATAGGAGTAATGTGAGCTCAAAACTCCCCTAGGAGATTGCGAGCATATGTTCAGACACCTTTCAGAGAGAGACATGGACAAGCAACGTTTGGTTCAAGGACCATATTGTGTGTTAGCCCGTGCCCTACCTTGTACGACAGACAGTCGACGGAAAAGTCTGTTCCTGTGAGGCATTCAAACACGGTGGGATCAGGGAAGTCAGTGAGGAAAAGAATACATATGAGCACTAATTAAATTCACTTACTGAATTCAGCTTCATGTTTCTGCATCAATACTGCTCGTGTTTTACTCTCTTCTCACCCCCTAAATACTTAAGCGAGATTTTCAAAGGTAGAAAGGCCAGCAGATCTTAAATTTCCATTGACTGTCCCCTTCAGAGTCTTGCCAATCTTGCCACCAGCCTTGGCACTACTCACTGAACCTGCTCGCACCAACTCTTCTACCAGTTTTATTCTTCCACTCATCTCTTTTGCTCCTCTCCAAACATATGCTGCCTTTTCCATCAGAAGCTTTGCAATAAACAAGGCTTCAGGACTCGCTGTAAAACTCTGAGAAGCTGAAATCAAAGCTCACTGTCGACAAGACCTGCTTGGTTTGGGCAATTGCCACAGGAAATTGGCAGCATAAAGGACATGTTTACATCTGAACTCCCATCATCCTGCACATGAATGGCACAAATTTAACAGAAGACATTGATTGCTCTCCATGGATCACTTTTCATTCTCAAGCTAACTCTGTGAAGCAGACTTCTTTGAAATTATTTCACATTCACAGCGCTACAAGCCATCGCATCATAGGGTCCATTTTTTCCCCCCAGTATCCTGAATATCCCTATCTCTACATTTTCTTCCTCTGGCTTTCTCCAGTGAGCACTGGGCGGGACATATTCCCGTGACAGTTTACTGCCCCCATATCTCTTTGGATCAGTTGAGTCCTTAGATCCTCAGTAATGCCTTCATTAGTTGCATCCATCCTTAAATCCATCGAGCAATGCTCTTTGCCACTATCAAAGCCATTGCTTTTCTGAGCAAAATCATTTCACCTGCAGACCCTCCTCTTCACTATCAATTATTTAGGAGGAAACACAACTTGTACAATTATAATCCTACCTGGCTTAATCGTTTCTGCCTAGTAGTCTTTTCTAAATAAATGATATTATTTGTTTCTAACAAGAAGAGTAGGAAAAAGGAAGCATGTCACGCCGTTATTCTCTGGGCCACTCTGAAAGAATTTTCTGGTCATTTTATTAACAAAACAACGTCTCAAACACATTGAAGTTCGATGAAGGTAATAAAACTGCTAGAGAACATTTAAATGTAAAGAGGGCATGGATAATTTAAAGAGCATGCAGCTTCAGAATTCGGTAAATAAGAAAGAAGTTAACTCAAATAGAATGAGTTTTGTCTCGTTATTAATAGAAAGCTCCCTCATAAGACAAATAAATCACCCAGTGCTGAACTAGAAAATGAATTAAGCTCCCAATGCTCTTGGAGCTTTTTAATAACTGAACGGCCTCTAACTGGTCTCTGATGAGGATTTGCCTATCATACACGGTTAAATGTCTCCCTAAAAGAAAATGGTTCAAATCTTGGATAATTCAAACCAAGTTGCTTTGAATGTACTCTAGCGTATCTGAGGAGAGAATTTAGCCTGTAAAGAGAACTTTTCCTTACAGGTTTGGTCATCCTGCTCCTGGGCAAGAACCATATAGCCTGTTTAATAGTGATAGATTCTCAATCACACCAAGCCATGAAATGGTTGAGGATGGAAGGGATCTCTTAAGATTACCTAGTTCAACTCCTCTGCTGAAGCAGGATCAGTTAGAGCACATTGCCCAACTCATGATCACAGCTCTTCCAAAGGACTTTTGTGAAAGTGCTTGAAAATATGTGAATACATTTAGTGTATGAGATTAAGTTAACATATACTTCCTCTTGTTATTTTCCAGCAGAGCTAGAAAAGGTGTTAGCACAGCCCTAGGTGACATAAGCCCCTAGGTCTTCACTCACAAACCCTTATAATCTTTTTATTAATGGTTTTGAACTGCAAGAAAATAACAACGCAATTTGCATACATTGCACAAATGTCTGCTCATTCACTCTGCAATTCACTAGTCGGTACAAACAATTTGTATTGACAAAATGTATGTGAAGAATTACATGGAAATGACACCACCACCTGTAAAAGCTTCGTATCAAAATGCTGTCGTCACCTTGAATGCATTCAGGTTTCGGGTGAATGGTTGATTTGGTTTCTTTAGGATGAAAATGGGGAATGGTAGGAAGTTACTGTAATTGTGTCTTCTCGTTGTTTGATTGAGCTTGTATTCACATATTTATAAACCTCTCGTTAACATACCTGAGTTAATTATCTTATTCCTCCAGACACTAGTGACCTGGGATGGTGACAAACTGGTATGTGTTCAGAAAGGTGAAAAGAAAAACAGGGGCTGGAAGCACTGGATTGAAGGAGACCTCCTGCATCTGGTAAGGGCTTCTGTACAGATCCACAGCACACAACCCAGACTGCAGCAAAGTGCTGGTTTCCGTTTCAAAGGCTTTCTTACTTGTTCTGCTTAGAACAGTCTTTATTCAGACAGCTCTGATCTCCGAACTCTGAGGAAATCCTCTCTCTGCCACAACTCAGAAATGCTCAGTGTCTTTTCACCTGCTCCCAATTAAGCCATAACCCTGCCGTGGCTTTTTTTCTCCAGTCCACTGCCCTCCAGCTATTAGCCCTTCTTGTTACATTGTACCTCAAGCACCATCTCATTTTTATACATTCACTGGCAGAAAAAAAGAAAACCAGTATGGGAAAGATTGCAAGAAAAATATTATTCTTTGCTCTGAGAGAACCACTACAATATTTTAGGACGCTATGCCGTAATACAGATGAGAAACCTCTGGATACTCAAGAGGATCATGCAAACAACCTACACTGCAATTATTTTGTACTAGTACGATCAAAAAGTCAAAATATTCACACATCTGAGTTACTAAGCTCGAGCTCAGAGATAAATGAGGTGAGTCCAAGAGAGGCCAGACGACCCTGTGCAGGAAATAAGCAGTCAGAAGTCAGAAGTCCAGAAAGATTTCAAAATAATAGAAACATAATGATAATGACTCCAGAGTTTCTTGGTAGAGCAACGAGGAAACCAGCAAGATAATATTGGATGGTGCAACAGGCAGGTGCAGAAAGATTATGGATGAGAGCTCATTGTTCCCTCACGATTTGCATCTAGAGATCTACTTGGTCAAAAGTTCACCCTAAAGATAGTTGGTATGGCCAACCACATTGCCTCAAGTCTGTGTGCTTGGAAGGCCAAAGCAATGAATTAAAAACCACTCTCTGCCACCTAACTAAAAGCCCACTGTCCAGCAGACTCTATTTTAACACATATACGAAAACCGACCTACCAAAGGTTCTACATGCTGGCACCAAGATTCAGGCTAAGACCGGTGGAAACAGAGAGATCAAGTAGATTCTTACAACAGTCTTCAGAAACTCATGTTGAGTTTGGCCAATTGCTGGCCAAAAAGCCAGCTCCAGCTCACTTCAGAGCCTTATCTGGCACAGGGATGCTGGCTCATCGGAAGACCAACCAACCTGGCTGCCCTGCAGATCAGCTGCAGCACTGTTCTGGTCCCAGAAAAATGTCTGGGCACAGCTCTGCAGCAAATGTCCTCATCTTTCTAAAGCACCCTCCATTTTTCTCTTAATTTCCTTGTTTCAATGCTTCTCATGAATTATGAGGTAATGTGTGAATTATAAACTATTACAGTATATTGTTTTAATAACAGAGGATGAAAAAGGGCTCACATTAAAGAGCAATTTTTATGCATTTTTCAAGTTTATTCTTCTCAGGGCTCAATTCAAATGTCAAAATCTCATTATTGCAACATGTGGTGTGTGCCTGCTGATTGGTTACGTTTCATACATTATTCCTCCTGCTCTCTTTTTCATAAGCATATCTTCTAAACATCATGGCTCAGTTGTAGTAATTTCAGGAGGGATCCACTGTGTATCCAAAATACAACTTCTACCAATATATATATATATATATTTACTACTTTTTTCACTCCTATAGGAGCTGACATGTGAAGACCAGGTGTGCCATCAGATATTTAAGAAGAAAAACTAAAATTGTCCAGAACACCACCCAGATGTTCGTCACGCTATGATGCCGTTATGTTATGCCTAAAAAGAAGAGCCAAGCCAGATTTGCAGTAACTCTTTGACGCTGCTATGGGAATGTGCTTTGTGCCTGTTTATGGAAACAAACGTGTTTTATAGAAACAACATCAGTTACAAACATCACAAATTTCTTCGCCTTTCAGTCCGGAGTTAAATAAAAGTAATTTTCTTTCAAATAACGCTCTCCTACATCTTTCTAACCATTGCCAGAGGAATGTCCTTTAGCAATAAGGCTGAAAATTAACAGTCACAATTATCTCCCCCACAGTATATCTCTCCACGGTGCTATGATATCATAATATGTTTGGATCACTGAGTAAAATTGAACATTCATGAGACTGTTTCTATTTAATTTAGTCCTGGATCACTAAGTTCACAGTTTTGAGTACCAGAATGGCTCACTGGACACAATGCACGGCCTTTCACATCTAGATTATGCATCTGAATTTGGCCCAGGTCTATAGCTGCACCTGAAAAATGTCTCTTGGCCAATGTGAAATGTTGTAGCTCCTAAACACAGCTCTGATGTAGATCACTGACAATGCTGCTAACCTCCAGTCAATACTCCTCCTAATAATTCCAGTGGAGAAGTCCACTGCTTAAAGCAAACTCTGCATTCAAGAGTTGCTCCATGATGTGAAAATTAAGGCACATTCACAGCTCAAAGAGGAAAACTGCAGAGGATACACAGACTGCACGTAGCCTGTGTATAAAGAGTACCCAGCATGCCGCAAAATTCCCTTTGTACCTACCTTTCAGGGACTTGAAGAAGAAAAGTCATTTCCATACAACTCTTCTCAGTATTAGTTGGGGTTTTTCAAAAAAATTCACATTCTTTGCTAAAGGCAAGTTTCAGTTAACCATGGAGGGCGAACACTACTTCAGTAGATGGAAACTGAAATTATTCAACAAAATGTGTTCCACAGAAGGAAGAAGGGCTTGTATGCCCAAAAGCTCATTCATTTCTTCCCAACTATATGAATCATTCTAATAAAATACACTCTTTCCTGCAATCTTGTCTTGCGGCTCTATAAACTTTCACATAAACTTTATCAGAATTTCAATTCTCTCTTGCCCATAGCCCCCATCTTCCGTTTAATATAGGGGAGTAAAATTCACTGAACAGAGAGATGGTAGGGAATTAGAGAAAAGATGGGGGAAAACCCTTTGCAGAACTGGGGGAACATAAGTTTCCTCTCCATCCCCCCACTGCTTAGCCTACTCACTGTCAATAGCTCTCGATAGGGAAGGAGTGAGAAGGTCTCTCACCTGAAAACAAGATTACATCTGCAAAAACCCAAAGCTGATTAATATGTCACTAATACTTACGGAGCCATAGGCAGAGAAGTGCATATGTAGGGATATTTTTATGTAGCGGACTTTGCTTCTCCCGATAAAGTAGGGAAGCAAAGTCCGCTACGTATAAATATTGGGTCAAACCCGGTATCAATCTTCCTGTGAACTTCAACTGAGCAAGGCTCCCATGTTAGTTTGCACAGAAGAAACTGCACTCGGAGACTGGAAACTCTTGATTTTTCCCTATTCAGCTCTGACCTGGATGTCCCAGTAGAAGCATATTTAATTCCTATTTCTAAGTCTCTGCTAGTTACTAAGATAAGAGGTACCACAGTTCATTAAGCTTTCATATGCTATCAGAACAAAGCAATCACTAGGAAATAAAATGTGCATGTTTTAATCAGTGACACTACCCATAGATGGTCCTTGCCAGGAGTGTGCCTGCACAATGCAGGGTTTCAGAACTTCACAGCAAATCACAGAACAAAGGAAAAGTTTTCCTACATCACAGAGACTTATCATTAATTCACAAACGATGAGTTTGAAGATGGAAAGCAAGCATTCTTCAACTGATTTCATATTACGCTTGCTAGTTTTACCTAATGGCGATGGTTGGGGAGGAGATGAAGCAGGCAGTTGGGCATTTGAGTAGACTTTGATTAGGAGAAAACTGGGTCTGGCCCAATTTTTGGCCAGTTTTGGAAATGAAAATTCCAGACTTTTTAACAGGGAGTAAGAAAACGTGCAAGGGTTTTTACGCTTCAAAACATTTTCCTCCTGCACATTCTGATGTGTGAGAACTTGCAGCATTAGAACTGTATGCACGGAACGGGAGACAGAGGAGACATTCATTATGTTGGATTTTAATTCCTTCCAAAGGTATACTTGTTTCCGTCATATCTGTGATATTAGGTTGGTCTCTAAGCCGTACAAAGTCCCTTATCTCCTTGTCAGCAGATCAAATACTTGCACTGGACGAACGGACCTCACTGGTAAATCCGAGAAGGTTCATTCACATTTTTCCAGCCTCCTGGCATGCAGCGCTGCCTCAGCTCTTTTGAAGGATTACCATTCGCATTGATTCTTTTCCTCGTAGAGAATATTACTCAAGCACAGCAAACAGGAAGGGAATTTACCAGCAACCTTCTGAGCCAGAAAAGCCTGTGCTATAACAGAAGCACTTACCAGTGAGTGCAACACTGGGCAAGGACTCAGTACCAGTACCTGTCCCTGGACTTTGCAAAGGCATGTGTAAGCAATATTTACAGTGGAATATTAAAAATCCTTTGCATTGAGCCATGCTGCAGGCAAATGCTGTAGAATAATGTAATTACTCCTACCAGGAATACTCTGTGGCCAGTTCATAAGATGCCATCTTTCTGCTAAGCTCCACAGGGTCACCGGAGTACTATGTGCACAGAAGGGCTTTCAAATTTTCCAGGAATATCCTACATGCTCTGCTGATCTGCTGCTTGCAAAAGATGTCTACTCCACTACCATCTGCCAAAAAGTCTGAGGTTTCTAAATCAGTATTTACTTCAGGATCAGATCAAGACAAATAAAATTTCACCCCCCAAAATTGCTTAATTTCATTTATTTGTATTCGTTTTAAGCAAGGGTATATATACATATTTCACCTTGGTGAGGAGAGATTAATACAAAGGATTTCTTTGGAAGAAGGAATTTTTTTCAGGTGTAATTTGTGATTGATTTGAAGGGCAGAGGTTGCAGATATTTTAATTTCAGCTTGCTGATTACACTTGTCCTGCAGATGGTG
>WEIS01047752.1:720-12744 GCA_013389965.1 Todus mexicanus
TGTGGACTTGCATATGTTGGCAGATTTTGTATGGATGTGACAGCTCAAGCCTGTAAGAATGACCGTTATAATTTCATTCAGGCCGTAAAGATCCCTTGTCAGTCTCTGAAGAAAAGCGAAAGAGAACAAAGCACCATGATTACCTTTGTTGCATAGAATCGCAAAACCTGCTTCTCCAAGCCACGTAGACTGAGTAGATGCTAAACCAACAGAATAAAAAGATATCAGGGTCGGAACTTCTGCCTTGACAGGGAAAGGAACGAATTCTCAATCAGCCTCTGCTGAGGCAGAAGAGGAACGAGGCACGTTTTCTTTCTTTTCTTGATTCATGAACAATGGAAGGTGGACAGGTCAGTTCATCCATTTGCTTGTGCCAAGGCAGGATCAGCTCTACCTTAATGCTTCTTTCTAGCAAGAGCATAACCTCTGTAGACAATCTATTCCAGTGCTGAACTGTTGTCAGCAGAGTATTTTCCTCGAGTTTAGTTTAAATTTCCCTTGCTGCCACTTAGGACCATAGTTTCTAGAACCGTTCGTGGTGAAGAGAGAGAAAAATGCTATTTCCTTTCACAGGTTAAAGAATGTAAGACAGAAAAGTTAATTATCTCAAAGAAATATCAACTTAAAATAACAAAGAAAGGAGCCAAACCAAAGCAGAGACTCTCTCTAGAAACACCTGAAAGACTACCAAAAGGAGAAATCACCTATCTTAGTAGGCTATCGTTCTCTGAGCAAACCAAACACACTCATCTAGAATTAGTCAGGGGTTGCAAAACCACTCAAAAGAGTTCAGAAATCTCTACACTTCGTCTGGAAGATGTTTGGGTTCGCTCAAGAAGTTACAAACCGCCCTTAGGCCAGACGGGCTGTTGGAGGGCTGATTGCAGGGGTTAGGTTATCTGGTTACAGGTGATGGGAATGACCCACAGGGAACTGTTAAACCAGGAACGATGATCTTCTGTTTTAAAAGCACAAGAGACCCACCGCAGGATTAGAGCAGAGTGCTTTATTTCAACTTGCCATCTTCAAAATGGGCAAGAGGGTGATGTTTGTTTCAGATTTAAGATTCAAAACCGTTAGCTGGAAAATAAAGGTCAGCATGGTGCCGTCATTCCTCTTGCAGAAGCGATTACATTGCAGAATGCCGAGTTCATTCATTACCTCCAAAAGTGTACACGCCAACAGTAACTCGAACTTACAGCATCGCTGTAATTATCGTAGAATCACAAAATTGGTTTGGGTTGGACGAGAACTTTCAGATGATGGAGTCCAGCCGTTCCCCCAGCACTGCCAGGGCACCACTAACCCATGTCCCTCAGCACCACATCCAATTTGTGTAGCATTTGAAGACAAACAAAAATTAGACAGTTCAAAATCTTCACCTTTTTTCCTAAACTTCAGAAATTATGGATTACATTTGGTGTCCTGCACTTGGCTTCTCTCACTCAGATCAATTTTCTATCATAATTTATGGAAGTTACCTGGTTCTGGGATTCTTAAAATAGGAACAAAATCCAAAAACAAATCTTGTATTCAAAGTGACTTTTTCGCTACTCATTGGGCCAAGGACTGAGCAAAACACAGAGTAAAGGGAAATTGAGCCGACAGAAACGACCGTAACGGTATTTCTGTAGAAAATACAGAAAACTTGTAAAATAAAATAGTATTGCACATCTTGCTCATTTTAATAAAAGACTTGTATGTAATTTACTTTCATAATTCAGATGTTAATAGTGGGATAACACCAGAAGTATAGAACCGACTGTGCCTTGTAACTTCCCTTGCACACCAGAACAGAAATGGAAGTATTTCAGAATTCTCTTAGCCCAACGCATTGGGAAAGATAAGTGACTAGGCGATTTCACTGTGATTCAGATCCAGAATTTTAATTTGTAGCCTTGGTGTTGTTTCGGAAGGGTGGCAATACACAGCAATCTTGTGCAAGCACTTTACAGAGAGAATGATGGGTATAAATCAGGAAGAAGGTGCTTTGTAGGGTGGAGTTAAACTTCAAAGACAGTGAAATAAAGAACAGTCATCGCTACACTTAACAGCTGTCCTTCTATTGTAATTAAATAGAACATTAATTTCCAAGTGTTATGACATTTAATCAGCTATATAAAAATAATAATAGTAATAAGAACGATAAGCATCAGCACTGAAGTTATGATGAGAGCAAGCCTAGATCACATGCCCAACGTTTCTAAAAGTTGTTATAGACAAGCTGGTTTAGACCATAAGTACCATCCAAAATATTTTCTTGGAACATACCCTGATAAATTCCTCTATTTCAAGAGAAACTTTGCAAAGAATCCCACGGTTCCTACTCATTAAATGAAACAGCAGCTATAGTTTGCCATTGTATTGCATCCGTGTGTCCTTATAACAATGTAAAATATTATTTTTCTTTTTAGTTGGTGAAAAATGTCATTTTGTACCATATTACAGGGGTCGGGCTAAGTGAAGGGATGTTAAATGATTCATCACACAGCATAACATTGTAGCTGCAGACCCAGAATAAGAATCTTGATTTTTATTTTCCAATTTTTACACTATTTTCCTTTTGCACCTAAGCAACTGGATTAGATAGATACATTCCTTACTTCTGTAGTACAGCAATTATAAAATAAACTAAATGGGTGTTTTAAACCCTATCCCTCAGTCCTTGTGAGTAAAACACTAAAAAGATGAGAAGAATGTAAATTATCACTTCTGATCAGTTTTGCCATCATTTGTCTTCTAGAAAGTGAAAGAAATGCAGGCTTTGAAATACTTGGGGTGGAAAAGAAAGGATGAGTTGATGGACCTCAGGAGTTCCTCCTGCAGGTTTTGTACCTCCTCTGAAGTGGCTGGCTGGGAATCCAGCACTGACACCACACTGGAGCCTTTCCAGCTCTTCCGGATTCGTATGGCTCATGGAAAAGGGTCAGCACAGCCCACCTGAGCTACGCTGAAACTACATCCACACGTGATGACCGCTGTTCCTGCTATGACGAAGCTGACGGGAAGATACATTCCTTTCCTTGTGCACTTCCAGTTCCTTACAGCATACGTAATAGCTAGTTATTTGAAAGGTATTTCTTTTGTTATGAGGTTTTGTATGTTTGTTTTTCAGTAAGCCACTTAAAACAAGCCCAAAACCCACCAGCGATACCCTTATTACTGGTTAGGAAACCCTTCTTAGACAATTACAAAGAGTTCTTGGAAAAGAAAGGTATCCGTTACATTCCAACCAGATTTCGTAAGGATAAAAACAGCAATAGGGAAGAATCCTGGGAAGAAAACACCGTATCTTTTTTTATTTTTGAATGCAGAGATATAATGTAAGTTAATGTCTGAATTCCAGGAGCCGCCCTGCTGTAGAGACAAGTCACTCTCAGAATAAGAAAGGAATGTAGTCACAAAGAGCTGCAAGTGTCTCCCAGCTTGGTCCACGCAACCATCCAAAAGTTCTGCGTGTTCTGCACACGCGTCCATCGCTCCCTCGGATAGACTTGAAACACCAACTAGTTCAGCAGCTGGCAACTGGGCCAGGAATAGTGATGGGTATGAAATGGCGCTTTCTCTAAAAACAAAAAAAAAGGCTTTTTTTCCAGTTCTTTTAAAGAACAGCCAATTAACTTCCCTTTCACGTACTCTTGCCAAATAGTGACAGTAAAGAATTTTCTAGTGAACTTGGTCTTATCTTCCAGCCTACTAATTTGGCAAAACAATTACTTCCAACCCCTTCCTAACAATCTCCAATTAGTAATTTTTTTTTCTTGCATTATTACGTGCATAGCAGCCAAATGCCAGTCCTACCAGCACGAGCGTTTTCACTGGATGTCATGCGCTGTTTCCCACACTTTGCCGTGGTGTTATATTTGTTATTTAGAACAAACCCAGATTGTTCCTGGAGCGGTGCCCATAGAAACTACTGCTGTAATGTGTTTATATGATATATAATTATAGGCGTGCTCTAACCTGTCCGCAGCCACTGCAGAACGAGTTGCGTTATCAAAAACATAAACCAGTCCCTGGATTAACGATTCAATCTGATATATTCCCTTTCTTCAGTAGCTAATGTCAAAGAAATTAAACGAACGCAGGTTACATTTCCGAGCCCCAGTCGAAAAGATGGTGAGCGTGTAATATTCCAAGCCAGTAATAGGACATTCAAACCCACTGAATATTCCCTAATGGATTTCAAGCCACTACATCTGAAGTTTAGGCCACTTAGTTCGTGTCAGGCATTTGCATTTGAAAAGACTTGCCAAAACCCACAAACAAGATGCAGGAAAAAAGATGGTACTCACCTACCGACAGAGTGAGTCACAGTTTTCAAGCAGCTGAGCCTAAGTACGCAAATAGAAAGCGTAAAATTTGGTTATAATCCTAGCAAACAACAGATTATTATAGGCTTTAATCTAAGTACCATGTCAAGATAAATAATTAGGAGTGTCTTTAGTACATATTACGTGTAGGGAGAAAAATCTTTACAGAAATAACATTTCAGTTAAACAGGACAGTAGAGTATATCAAAGTTTATTTATTAGAAGTGTTATTTAGATGCACTTACATGTAGACCTTGATACTGTTTCATACCCAGTATATTTTTCTGACATCTAAACTATTTTCTTGATACAAATTATCAATACAGGCCAGTAATTTTCTGTTGCTGCATCCTTTTTACTTTATGCTTTTATTCAAGCCAACAAGTTACCAAGAAGAATTTTTAAGTCATTGTAATACTTACAAATACTTTTCATCCCATCTATTTAATATCTTTCTTATGTGATGTCTGAAACAGATTTAGCAAAGCTTGCTTACTATCTAACGAACTTTTGAAATACATTATTGTATATCCTGTTGCTCTCTATACACCGTAACACCATTGTCAAAAAGCGGTATTAGACGATGATATTTTTGTATATGAATATCATAGGTACAGATGAGTCAAGCCAGAATAAGAAGTGTAAGAGCTGCTGCATTCGAAGCAGAGAGGGACAAGCAGGGCAGGATCTGGTGTTGCAGTTTGGTGCTTTATTTTTGCTCTACGAATTTTATTTTGGATCAAATCCAAACCTAGAAGATGAATTTTGCCATTATGAAATTGATGTGGTCAAAATAACACCAGAACAGCTGGTCTCACTAAAACGAGTTGCAGATGGCAGGAATTTTGTCATAGTGATCTTATAAAATTTGGTAGCAAAATTGCATGATCTGCTTCATCACTCACTGAGTGCTCTCCTGCAGATGTGGGGAAAACAACTTCTACTCTCCCATACCCGACAATTTCTAATTTGTCACTCCAGTAAAATTTTGTGCGTGTGAATTAAATATTTTTCTTAATTTGGACTTGCCCCACACTTACAATCAAGTGCAAGAAATAATTACACAGTATTTTCATACAGAGTTCCCATAGTGTTTTGTGGGCCACGTAATATTATTACATCATGACGCTATTAAAGATTATAGAATAAGTTAATGCAAGGTGGGATCTTGTACTTAGCGATGAAGTGGAAGGAGGAGGAAGTAACGAAATACACTGAAAATAACTATCTTATAATTCATATGCTGAAATTCAAGTTCTGTAGAACTCCATGGTGTTCTTCTGAAGAATGTTTGGTTTGCAGTTTAACATCAATGACATTTGAACCAATACAGGAAGCATGGCGCATGTAAATTCACTAGAGAATGTTACTTAATTACAAATATACCCAATTATCTCTTAATGACATTAATTCCTGTTTACAAACATGGATAATACAGTAACTACACATTAATAAGACATCAATATGTAATGTCTTAGAAGTCATTTCTACAAACCCCTCACTGTTTGGGTGTGCCAGCTGGTGAGCACAACAGATCCATCGTTCTAATGGTATGACGGTGAAGGTTCTGAGCTGATAGGAAAATGTGTGTATATGGGAGCATCCTTTTTTCTCACAAGTTCTGTTACGAATTTTAGGTTACTCAAGGTAAAACATTTATACGTACTGCCGGCGCTTCATTACAAAGGGCAGAATTCTGTTTCAGAAGCCCTAGTAGTAAACTATCGTGTCTCACATAACATGCTCTAGGCAAAGCTGATCCCAGCTCCTCACAGTGCCTTGAATGGGGTGACTTCTACCATCCCTTTTTCTATGCTGTGTAAATATCTAAATATAAATGTACGTAAGTGTAAAATGAATTTATAAAATAGATAGGGCACATGATTTTCTGGAATACTCTTTTGTCCCCATTTGCAACCTTCTGCAGCACGATCTCACAACTGTTTGCTGCGTGTTTTCAAATCTGAGGGGGCACATTCTGAGCTCGGCTACATGGCAGCAAACAGAGAATAACTGCCCTGAAGTTAATGGAATTACTCCCGTCAGAACAATGCAAGTGAGAACTTTGTCCATTCTCCATTACAGAGATGGGTGAATTTTACCGATCAAGTGAAGCTGGGGAACTCTTTCTAATGACATTTTATACCACAGATACAAATGCCATGTCCTCCTGGTGTACCCAGAGTATTTAAGAGCAAAGTACCTTTGTTATATGTACTACAGGAACAAAGAAAGAAACAGAAATGCCCACCTCCCACGTTTGTACACGCCAGCAGCTCAGCAGCGCTAAATCTCTCCTGACTCTGTAACCCTGCCCCTGGAATAAATTCCACTGCCGTGCTCGGAGCGTTCACACCAACAGGGATAGCAAGTGTCGGCCCTTTGTGTAAAGGCACGGTTAGCTAGAGGGCCATTCAAGATAATTCTGCTTATGAAGACAACTGTTCATTTGAGTCAACCAATTTTCTAATTACGCGTTACTCTTAAAGTGGAATTCTGGATGTTATTTTCTTTGATATCTTTATGACTCATCCTTCAGTTGAGCAAAGCAAGCTACAATTTGCTAATGCAAGTGTGTACAAATTTGAAACTGGTTAGGTCGGGTGTGTCTGCCTACAGAAACATACATTTTCTTACAGTTTTCAATAAACGTTGCTGGTGCAAAATTATCTGGCTACATCTGAGTCGAATTTAAATATTTCATAGTTTGAATACCATTCTTCCAAAGTTAATTCAACTGGGTAACTGCTGAGGTTCAGAACAGGAAAACTGCATTAATTATGGAACAAACAGTAACCAAGTAAGAAGTCGTCTCTCTCGATCAGGTCACGTAGGTTATGTAACCAGTTGGCACCATTTTACATCTTCCCTACACGCAGGCCCGCTTCCCTCGCGCATCCTGCGGAAAGCAGGGGGCAACTGCTTTTCATTTTAGAGGATGAAGAAATTATGCTTTCTGTTGTCCTTCAGGCTGCTGCTCATAATTTGGAAAGCTTGGAGTAAATATGCTCTTTTTTACCAGTATGCAAAGACAAAGGGGAGCCCAGCCCACAGCTCATTTCTAGTGCTGTGTGGCACATTGCCAACACCATTTGCAAGGATTCATAGCCCATTATATGTAGATATTGCTGTACAAGTGAGACAAACTCACCAGATGCAGCAAAGAGTGGTAGCATGTAGGCAGTTAGGGCTCTTCTGTGCTTGTGGGGTTTGGCTCAGGTGCTGGAAGCAAGGCCGGGACATTCCTGACCAAGGAACGCGCATCTCTGGGGCACAGCTAACCCGTATAATGCAAGAGAGGCTGTGAACTGCTTTGGTTGTGCTAACAGCCAACCGAGCCATCAGCGATCCCCAGGAGAAGGGAAATAAAAGGGTAGCTTGATCCAAATCTATTAGATCCAAGTCGCTGTGTTCCAGCTGAAAACCGAGGCTTTAAAATCTTCCTCCCCTTCCCTCTCAGCTGTGGACTATTACCAGTTCAGAGCTGGGATGCAACTGGAGGCATCACAGTATAAAACACAAATTCAGAGCTTTTCAAGGGATCTTACCAATAGACTGAGAATTTTGGAGAAATAAAATAAAATCTAGGTTTGTATTTAAATGCAGGTAAGTATCCCCAGGGCATTTACTGGTCGTATTTGAAGTCCCAATTTATCAACTTCTATTCGGACTCCAACACAGTTATACACTTGCGCTAGAGAAAAATAAGGCTTACAAAGCAGTATTTCAGCTTATGAATCCACAATATTGTTTGTTTACTCTTTGAAAATTTGTAAATATGGGGAAAATAATTGTAACGTTTGCTTTCCCAAAATAAATATGTTTTTTTCATCTACCAATCCAAATGTTTCTGAAGACGTGAGTGATTAATATTGTATCTCAAACTGTGATTATTTTAATAAACATCGGGCGAGATATTGGACTAAGTCTGACTCCAACTGTGAGTGATTTATAGTGATAAAAATACACAGATGCCATCTGTACCAACAGAAGAACACTCATCACAAATTTGTCTGATGGTAACACTTCCCTTTCATTTACACTGAAATGAGCGCTTTTTCTTTTAAAATGATGCTGACAGTAAAATATGGCCACTTTTAAAACCACTAACCCAACAGTAGGAGAAATGCACTGAAAACTATGAATTAAAATACTCATTTGACTTGTTCAAGGCCTCCCTGATGGATCGCTGAATGCCCAGCGAATACGAAGCTCCAGACGAGCTCTGCTAGCTTAGTAGCTGCTTCCATACTAAGAGTTTTCGTTGGGCGTAACTCCTCCCAGAGAAAAATCAAAACAAAAAAACCATCTCAACCCAAACAGCAAAAGTTTTAAGTTCAGAACCCAGCCTAAGTCATTAGTCTGACTTCATCAGCTCATCTAGGATAGGTTTGCCAGCATCTTTGTCAGTTCAGCATTAAGCAAGAGGGCCATGGGGTATGCACCAGGGAAAGTAGGGCAGGTAATGAGAACACGGTGATAAATATCAGTCAACTTCAAATACTGACAGCGAGATCAAAAGAAAAAGAGGATTTAAATAAAATCTGCACACGGAGAACTTCATTAGCAGCAGTTGCAGAAACAAAGATACGATACCCAAAGCATTATTAGTTTCTAACCGTGCACCAGATACTGAGAGTCTGGAGGATGGTGAGGATCACCATCACCCATAGATAAAATGTGTCAAGAATTCAAGTGCAAAGTAAATCTGTATTTATTACAATTTTTTTTCTGCATCTCTACAACTCTCTGAAAGGACATTGCGGAGAGGCAGGTGCTGGTCTCTTCTCAAGGACAAGAGGGAATGGCCTGAAGCTCCACCGGGGGAGGTTTAGGCTNTCTGCCCTTCTACTCCTACTTCTGTCAGTTTTCCCAGCCCTTCAAAACTTCCTTTGTTTCAAAAAGCTGACAGATTTAGCTCCTGAAAACTTCAAGCTAGTTTTCTCATTGAAATTTAGGAAAGCAGAACAGCTGTCATTCAAGCATACTTCAGCAAGCGACAAGGCTGCTCACTTCCCAATGTTTATTCCCCCAAAAAATCAACACTTAAATGACGTGTCCTACTGACATGTCATAAAAACACATTTGGATCTGACGGACACGTGGAACAAACATGTGCCAGAGCCTGAGGATCCAGAGTGCCTACACATCTGATGTTTGGGGTATTTTTAATATCTCTTTCTTCACTGTTTTAAACTGTGCCGAGTTTGGGTCCAGTGGTTGTTGTTAGGTTACGAGTTTACTTTCTTGGGAGAGACTTGACAATAATTCCACCTGAAGCAATCCACCCGACACAGGCACAGCCAACAGCAATGGATAAGCGGCGACTGCTGCCACAAGCTGAATCACTGAAACTCCTGCTTCCACCCAGATTTTATTCCAAACAGGACCATGCTAGTATGCTACACTCAAATCCAAGATCTATTTCTTCCATAACCAAATTGTGAGATTAAGAAGCCTTCACTTCCCAGCTGGCCAGTAAGCATTTGCTCATGAGCCCATCCATTCATAATCTGACATTACTGTGAAGGTCCTCATTAAATCTTCTAAAATGAAGTGCACTGAGTGCAAGACAAAATCCACTCGATCAAGGAGTAGGGAAAGACATAGTTAAAATTCAGTTCTTGATACCTTTTGCTGTAAGAAATCAAACAACTTTTAGATTCCACAGAAATATCACAAAACAACTTGACTGTGTTACATACAAGACAAACCCCAGCGGTTTGATTTCCATCGCTCAAGCCTTGCTGCTCATCCCAGGGGGTGGATTTTTAATTCAAACTTTGATGCTGCTACGTTCATTATCAGATTTTCTACCCTAGTCAAACGCCACTGATGTGCCAGGAAGACATGCAAAAGCAGCTGATCTGAAATTATTTTCCCTAATGACATTTTCTTTCTGGATGCAAATAAAAATTGTGCATAAAGGTGTATCCATATAATGCAATTAGATGAGTCGCATCAGGTAGATACGGTAAATGCAATCCTAAATGAAATAACTGCACATGAAAATTCTAGGAAAATGTAGTCCTGGTTTTTAACAATCCTCGTTCACCTGTCAGTCAGCAACCAAGCGTGATGGACATTTCTCTACTGGTTTTTCAAAGTCAAACCAATGCAATCCTATTTCTGAAGCAGTGAGCAGTCACTCACTTTTCTATAAAAGGTGCCTATATAGACTTTCTAGTGATTAAGCTAAAGTTCCATAAATCTTTTTGCTGTCCATGCTGCAAAATGCTTTCATCTAAACTTTTTTCGCTTGTGAAAAGTGATGGAAGATTGCTTCAGGTATCTGCGCTCATCAGTACCCCCACGCTGAGGGCAATACAGCAGGAATAATTTTAAAATGTGAACAAAGACTGGAAAAAAAAATGCTGATTTTACATACTTAAGCAGAGATGAATGGCAGCCATGTACCAACAGTTTTCATACTTTAATACCCCCAAATTATTAGGAGAACATGTCCTAAACAGCGTTGTGTAAAAATATCTTCACGGAAAGGAGCAAACACTCCAAAATAAATGTCAAACTATGGTTTGTATATAAAACAGCTTGTAGCTTGAAGAATAAACAAAGATAATAGTTTCTTTCTATCTTCTGAAAAAGTAAACCAAAGGTAAAATTTGCTAATCTATAAAATTCCGTTCTAGTGCTCATTATGGGTATGTAATCCCATGCTGTTAGCAGAAGTTACACTGCTCAGAAATACTTCTGGGTCTCAAATTCTGCACCCATTTTCCATGAACTTGCACTGCATGATTACTTCACAGCTCCCACCGGCTTCACCTTTTATCTACAAATGGACACTCTTAATACCTCTGTTTCAAATCTGTCAATTTTCATTTAATTGAAAGAAAAATGCCTAATCAAAGCCACCAAACATAAGCAATTGCGACATATGGCTCCCCAGCTGGGAAAGTGTCTGACCAGCATCTCAGCAGTTTGAGAGAGAGACAACCAGCCCTATCAAATACCCTTTCACCAGGGGACAGGTGCTCTGGGATGGGAGCCAGAAGACCGTGCTTCAAAGATCCAATTATCGAGCCAAACCATACGAAGGCAGCAGGTATTGTTCCCCCATTTTACAAATGAGGTTGCTAGGAGGTTGGAGAAGAACCCTTTTGGAAATCGCTGGGAAGGGATCCATATGTCTGTTCTGACAAAACCTATTTTCATCCGCTTCACTGACACTCGGAAAAAAACCCCTCATCCAAATGGATGTTTCTGGTCACGCAAGGTGTGCAGACACTTACACTTCTGTCGCCAGCCTGAGAGTAAATATTTAGCTTATCACAAATTATTACAGTTTTCCTGTGAGTGTTTCGCTCAGGGCAGCTTGACTCTGTCCTCCTATTTTCTCTGGGATTCAGACCACACACCTTTCATCACCTTTCAGCCTGATGCTATTTCCTTCGGGGTTCAGGGAAAGCAAATCTGTTGTTAAAGAAACACGACAAGGGGATGGATGGCAGAGACAGGAACGGGAATCTGAACGGGGAAGTGGTTGATAAGAGACTGTATCAAACTGAGGGTCCTTGTTTGTGGGAAATGGTGCACAACAGAGGGTAGTAAATGGGCAGAAAGGCACAGGAGGCAGGGACAAGGATGGGTGAGACAGAAAGAGGCTGCGAGCCCTGAAAAAAGGAATGTCCAAAAGAAAAAAGTAGGTGCAGATTAGTGCAGGGAGATTGGAGGAGAAAATAGAGAGCAG
>WEIS01047753.1:0-12581 GCA_013389965.1 Todus mexicanus
CCCATGTGCTGGGAGGAGGTCACTGCACTGCTCATGAGGGCTGCCCTTAAAACCGAGCCCAACTTTCAGCTGCTGTTACATATGGCTTCTTACTTATGGAGCATTTTTACCCTTCTGTTCACAGTTTGCTTTCTGACTGGCTTCAGATTGGAATTGAAGGTGTGGGTTTTGACTTCTGAAAACTTCTGTCTTTTGTGTCAGAAGATCCCAAGGCAAGCTGTGATCTGCAAAGCAGTGCGATTTTCTAGACTAATCTATCTGGAAATAGAAAACTTTTTCTAAAAGAACCATCTGTTCCTGAACATAGAGCAGTAGGGTTAGTATCATAGAAATAATGTTTTGAGATATAAAAAAGACAAAGTTTCTACAAAATCAAAAGCGTCAAAAGTGTAGATTTTATCTCATTCCCTCCATCCCTCCCTCTCAAATTAAAGTAACATGAAGGAAAACTACACCTTCTGTTTTGATAACATACACATTGCCTTTGGCTTAACATGTTGGTGTTGATCCCTGTGAGATGTAGTTTACATGTTTCTTGCCTCCTCCACAGGGTGGACTTTTCACAACACCCTGTTCAAAGTGCTATGAACGTATCACATGCAGCAAGGTGCGCCTCTGCAGAACAGGACCACTTTCTAGACAGACCACCTGCTGCTAATACAGAGCAATAAAACCACTGGACAGGAAAACAACTGTACAGTCTTTACTCACTTGTTGCCGTTCACTGTGATGCCCGTCTCCTTCACCTCCAGGATCACTCCATCAATGGTGACGGTAAAGTAGATCAGGAAGCTGTTCTTGTGACTGCGCCTGATTTGGATGTTGAAGTCCTGGTAGCTGTCATTGCAGTGCGAAGCGAAGACATAGGTGCAGGTTCCAGGAAAAGTGAACTTTACGTGGTCAAATGTATGAAAGTGGAAATTGCCCCAGGTGGCACATTCACTCCTACTGACAGTGGAGACCTGGACTAAAGAAAGAGTCACAGGAGGGAAGCTTAGAAATTCACCTCACGTGAGGTACCTTGTGTTTTGTTATGGGTTTTGTTGTTGTTGTAAGACATTAAAGAAGAGATTTTCAAGGGCAAAAATGTTAACTCCTGGAAGATACCAGTTTGTGGGAAGGAGTTTCATCTCACTGAACTTTTGAAGTCCATGCCAGAGACACTTCCAATGTGAGCAAATGAGCCCAGCCTCCCTTGAAGCTAACAGTGAGAAGCACAAGAGGCTCAGTTCCCTACCTTATGTATCTACCTAGGAAGAAGATACTCCCAAGATTGTACATTTTTCTCTGTTGCCTATTAAATTTGCTGAGAGGTGTCAGTGTAGATAGCACCTCTCACCATTTACATTGTAGATATCTAAAGTGAAGTGAGGGGAATCTCATCCTGGCTGCCTAAATCTCTTTTCTACTTTTGAAATCCTGCTTAACACAGGAAAGACTTTGGTCCAAAGTCTTGAGTCGAGTCCCTTCCAGGAGATATCACAAGTGGCATGACTCTTCAGCAAAATGGCAGCTGCTGATCTCAGCAGCTGAGGTTGCAACAGCTTCAGCTATCGGCTCAGAGTTCCTTGGTTTTCGTGTCAACCCAAACTCATGTCTTGGACCTCTGAGTTGTACCTCTGTCGAAGGTATAGGTACGTACTTCAAGTGCATATCAGGCATCATTTCAGAAAGTAGTTTTCATACCACTGAGATTCACAAGGCCGATATTAAACCTCAAGTTAAACAAGATATGGTTGCTACAAAATGCCTTTAGCATTTTTTCGAGACCTCTCTGAAAGAATGAAAATGAAAACGGGGAAATTTCTTTGTGTTGTTTATAGGGCACATTTAGGAAAATCACCACTGCAATATCCATCAAATCAAAACCAGCCATTAATGAACTCAGTGAACTCTAAAATACTATTAAATATTCCTACCTGAGAACACTGGGGAACACTGGGAACACTGAAAAAAATCAGCTCTTAACATTAGAAATATGCAACACAAGCTCAAGTGCCAAGAAGTCCCTACAGAAACAGCTGCTTAAAGGGACTAATTCAGCGCTGCAAACACCTATGACAAAAGTGGAGTAGGGTTAATTCAGCACTTTTCTACACCATAATGAGGGGAAATAAGACGGTTTGGCTATTCTTGAAAGTGGAGTTGCTAGAATTACTAAGACAGCAATAACTGTCACGTCAATTGCTTGTGAACTAAGCAACTGGAGAAAGTGTAAGATGTTCAAAACCAAGCCAGGGGGTAACAGCAGACCACAAAAAATGTGATTAACTCCTAATGCAGTATTTCATCCTGGCCAGTTAAGCCTGGCAGGAATTACGGTAACATGCTTCTTCTATAAAGACCGTATGTGAAAGGTGTGGAAAAGGGTGTCACCACTATTTCATGATGCAAACTGAATGGAGAGAGTTGCTTCTTTAAGATCATAGGACATAGAAGAGTTGTTAAACTACTTAGTAGTGAAAGAGAAGGAGTAAAGTACTTAAATGGTTGACATTAAGGATGAAAATGTACAATGTTAAACAGTATCTGGCATGTCTACAGCTCTTAGATGAATATGTTACACATTTTCATCTGGTAACTCTATATTTGTCACCTGTGAAGAGCAATATGTGAGCAGATAATCCGAGAAATAGATTTTTTTTTTCCTTACCTATCTGAACTGGTTCTTTGCCCTTGCAACAACTCCAGATTAGACAGAAGATCCATAATGACCACCCTTTTTTAATTTCCATCTTGCCATGAAGTGGTAACTTGAAAATCCTTCCAGGGAAGTGTTTTTTTCTTGGCTTAAAGGCAGATTTTTATAGTCCGGGAATTTGGCGTGAGAACAAAACACTGATGGCAGGGTCCCTGAAAGGTGGAGCTTCATTCAGTTTTCTTGCAATGGTTCATGTTTAGCACCCAGCAACCTCCTATCCTTCAGATAAGACAGGTATCCAGTTCTCTCACCATTTATAGACAGAGAGCTGTGCTTTTTTTATTTCCTTTCTTTAATACAGTTCCCCCCACCTCTATAGTGTTGCTTTTCCTTTAACAACAATAGTTATTCATAATACCTGATTAATAATAAACAATCATTGTTTTCTTTCAGAGCTTTTCTCTGGCTTCCACATCAGCTCAAGAAAAAGTGTTTGTTGCCTCTGCCACCATGATGGCGATTTCAAAATGTTAAAGCAAAAAATAGTGTAAGGTCAAGTGTAATATATGATTTATTTAGAGCAAAAACTTTCATCAGGAGGGCAATATCCTCTAAGGAGTGTATCCAAAATACCTTACAAAAAAGGCCAGAAATTTACTGCTTCAACAGACCAGGGACGACAATTAGTCCACAAAGTGCAAACTTCTCACCTCTACTGCAGAAATGGGATTTTATGGCACCAGTCAGACATGGGAAGTTAATTTATTCTTTAAGCACACAGTGGTGGTTCCTCCAAAGAGCATAAGGGAGCAATGCCCAAGTCTCACCAAAACATAGACCACAATTCGTTCCTTCACCTCCTAAATTATGCTGCTGCACTTTAACACCCATAAAAAAAATCCAGCGGGTTCAGTCATGAGCTGATCTACATTCTGCTGTAGGACAGTTCTTAGAAATCCTGTCGCAGATGTTTGATGTCAGTAATTGCAGGGTCTCTTCCAGAGATATAGTTGCTCTGTTGGCACAAGCCGACCTAGCATTTCTTCACCTTATCCACACCGTGGGGGAACTGCTCCTGACACAGAGGAAGCCTCTCACCTAGTCTCAGCAAATCTAACACTGGTTACAGATGTTCTGACACTTTCAAGTGTCCCATGACCCTTTGAGATACACTTACGCCAGTAGTAAGTGGGCACACACAGAGTTTAAAGTGGACTTAGGTCTATTACCCTTGCTGCAAGTCCTCAGGTTGAGTCTGTCAATGCACTCACTGGGAACCCTTTTATCTGGTCAGCAGACGGGAGGCTGGTCCTTGAGACCTGCACCTTGCTCAAAGCTTTATCAACCCTTCTGGCATTTACAAAGTTAAATGTCCTAAAGCTGTTCCCCTTACTTAGTGACTTACAGACCTGTGGGTGCAAACATCTGCCAGATGAAGATTTGCTGCTGCTGTTGCTCTTCAGAAAATCCTGCAGTAGCAGGTGAGAGCATTGTGCAGCACATGAAACATGAGTTCATGTTACCCCTTTCCCACTGTCCGTGCCCCATTAATTCCATTGTCAGTCTCACTTGAGGCAGGGCACTACTGGAAGGTAAAGTCTGTTCTTGAAGCTCTGCCATTTTGGCTGAAGTACAGAACCAACAACCTCCACAACACCCTTGATACTAGTAACAGGTGTCTGCTGCTTTTCCCTTTAAATCACAACACATCTTCCCTGTGGATTTCCATCCAAACAGTTACACAGTGAACTGGCAGAATATCTAGTAGATAAACTGAACCACGAGAATCTGGCATGGTAGATCTGAGAGTGATCTGAAATCGAATACAGTGCAGCAGTAACACTCAAATTCAACAGATTCCCATGGTAACTTTCAAACTGAGTTCTTGTTCAGGTGGGGAAGGGCTGTGAAACCCAGGAGAAAAAGCACAGACACTGACAAACGGATGTTAGTTGAGGATAAAGACAGAAAGATGAAACCTATTTATTCTCCCAAATCAAAGCTGGAGTCAAAATTCAAATGCTGAACTCTGCTGAAATAAAGTCTATTTTTAAAAAATCATGGTTCTTTTCCTTAGCCATTCATACCCAGGCAATCAAGGCACCTATTTCATTCATACTGGTATGAAAGCAGAAAGAAGAATAAGACTCTAGGAGTTCCTGACACTAGAAAAAAATCCCCTTATTCCCAGTGGGCACCAGAAAAGCAGATGGGAACAGTTATGATCTACCTGCCAAAGACAACCTCAGGCTGGAGTAGTCCTTAGGTGACAAAGACATGGTGAAGCTGACCACAGCCCTTTGTCTTCTGCATGTGGGGTGGTTCAGGGGCATGCCAGGCTGGGTAGGAGACATGAGCTGAGTCATAACTTCCCCCTGAAAGCCCCACTTAGCACTTACAGGCCTGGGACGGACACGAAGAGCACACGTTGAAACCGCGTCCAAGGAACGGACAGATTGAAACACGTAATTCATTGAACTATCAGCTATCTGGGATCCTCTGCTGAGAAAGGCAAGAGCACATCTCTTGCCACTCAGAACCAGGAAGCCCAGTCCTCTTGCTCTGTACGTGGTCGGTTCCTTACCTCGCCTCGTCTGCTCTGTCATTTTTGCCATCCCTTTGCCATTTCTTGGGGAGCAGAGTTCCTGCCAAGGACCAACCAGAGCTGCTACTTCTGGCTTCTCCTCAGAAATCTCTGGATGCTTCAACCCCCTGCAATGATGGCAGGGCTACTGACAGGGACAGGATATTTGCATTCAAATGACGGTTTTCTATTCAGGTGTGGCAACGCCGAGGTTTTCAGAAGAAATACATGGGAGCTTTTCAGAAGGGAATTCAGACTGACAGGGAGCTGGTGAGTGTGTTGGTCGTTTACCACTGAATCATTGCTATCGCAGGCACGCAGGTTAGAGCTAATCCCCCTGCAGTGACATACTGGGATTAATAACTCTTCCCTTTATTGGGCCCTGCGGCAAAAGAGGCCTTCGCTCTGCTGCAGCTGTACCAGCAAAAGGAACAATTCCTCTTGGCCCCTTTACAGCCCATTTCATGGATCATTTGCCGTTAAAGGGTGGGTGATTTTAGTAAATACAATAGGCAAATATTAACTCAGCTTCTTTATCGCCACTGACTCACTGGAGATAAACCATAATGAAGCAACGTAACACACCAGTGACTCACATCTCATAGTTTTTGATACAAATTTGGTAAAGAGGCACCCAAATTGGGGGCATCCAGTGGATTTAATGCCACTCATAGCCAGCCACCATACCAAAGCCTGGCAGTTGCATTGGCATCATACCCCTTCATCATCAAAAGGTGATCTCATACGCCCTGTAAAGCATTAAGGCTACTCAAGGCTTTGTGTAACACATCACCCTGTGTCTGCCCAAGCACTGGTGGAGTTCAGTTTGGAAATGCTCTAATATTCCAGCTCGTTTCAGGCAGAGCTGCTACTGCTTTTTAAAATTCGAATCCACTATAAAATAGTGTCTAGCAAGCACTGCCTAGATAATAACTCTGGAGAATTGCTGTGTACTTCATTAACAAGGTAATGTTAGCGAGGAAAACAATTTGGATTTGGTGTTAAGCCTTCTTGTGCCAATAACCCACAGGATAAAACCTTCTGAAGTGAATTTGGCAAAATATTTTACATAACTGATGCCAGCATAATTCAAGAACAACACGGATTCTATTTTTATCCTAGAATCCTATAGAACTTAGGAAAGTCACATCAAAGATTTATTCGATCCACCAGGTTTGCATCCACCAGGTGTGCATCCACCACAAGAGAGCTGCTGGCTGGCAGGAAGCATCAGGTGATCTGTTACAGGTAGAGGAAAAGCAAGGAATGGATCGCTGTCACTAATTATTGATTAAAATACATGAAGAATGCCTTCAGTAGTTTAATTTTTGGTAGGAGATGGTTGGGTGTTTTCTTATATGTTGCCTTATATCGATCATAAAATCTCCTTAATCTCTCATTCTGCCATAGGGTTCCTTGATTGTTCCTAAACCAAGGACAGGAGTTACTCCTGTTTGCAAGGAATGTGTTCAGCTGCTCTTTTCTGTTGGTTTGGTGATTGGTTGGGGGGGTTTGGGTATTTTTTTTTAAGAAGATGTATATCTTTCAAAACCCACAATCAAGGAGTAATGACATGGCTGATTGGTGTTTGTGCACACAGGTCTCATTGACCTATTGGCACTTCCTCACGTAAGAAAGACTCCCTGCATAGAAAGTCATCTCATCAAGAGGCTGGGTCCTTGAGCTTTTCCTACTTGAGAGATTTTTCTTTAAACAACCTTCCTGGTGAAAATTATGAAGGATCAGAACAAAGGGAACCCAGAGCCCTATGTGGAGGAGGATATGAGCATTCTGCATTAAGAATTAGAGCCTTACAGGTTTCAATGTAGAGCAGATTCCACCCCTTTTGTTTTAAAGCAATTTCTTATTTCATGGAGGCCAAGATAAATCAGGAGAGGTTGCTACATAGTTAATACTGGGGTCTGTATAACCCTGAAATTACATGAAATTACATACCCAGCAACCACGTCCATCATGACTGAAAGTTACTGCAAGCCAAAGAAAGGCAGAGAATAGGTTGAGGTGAGAAGCTAAGCAATCTTGGCCTGTAGAGGTTTTTTCCTAAGTTGGACTTGCACTATGTCGCTGTTAAGGATCTGATCTAAAATTCTGTCAGAGCATTTTTACTGAGCCCATGAGATCACAATCCTTTCAAAACGAACCTTATGTTGCTAACTTCTGCGTGTCAGCCACATTTCAGAGCTTGTCCTGCCTTGAATGTGCAAAGCGACGATCCTCGATCATGGAGCCTGTTGCCTTTTTTTACTGCTCAAAAGAGAGCTGCGCAAAGCAAAGTGCTCCTCCTCTTCCCCAGCTCTGCTTGGTTTCTGCCAAATAGGGTAGTTGTATGTAAGTTACTTCACTTAGTATCCAAGGTTTCTTCTCCACCTTGCTCCTCAAGTCCATGCTAATCTTTGCATGATCTGAAAATCCAGATGCTTCTCTTACTGAGATTAGCAGCCTGAGTATGACTGGGAGGTAGATCCTTCTACGTGAGAAGACTACATTTGTATGACTAACTAAAATAGGCTGTCATGACTAGCCCTTCTGTTTAGCCTTCAAGCAAATGAGAAGGTTTTCACCTGTCAAATATTCCATACATTATGACCAGAAACAAATTTCCAGAATGATTCTTACAAGCTACTCTTTGTAAGAGTAATTGCTTAGCACTGGAAGATCTGAGATTTCCAAGCTCAATGGCAGTTGGGGAACCCATGTCAGATGTGGAGAGGAGGCCAGCCCAGAGCAGAGCAAAAGCGGACATAAAATGTTTTCTGTCTTAAACCACAGAAAGACATTCAGATATGGAAGTTGTTATTGAACTGTAGAAATATCAAAAATACATTAAGTTCTACCGTGTTTGGTGAGTGTTCTCAAAGTCTCGGATTAAGTAAAAAAAATTACAGTGGTGCTTTCTACTGTTCTAGAGACAAGTTTGTGAAAGGAACTCAAGCATTTGACATATGAACACTGAAAAACTGGAACGTTAAAGGAAGTCCAGTTCAAACCTAGAAGATTTTAAAAGGGTGATGCTGAAAAGTAACTTCAGATTTGCTACATTAGCAATGGGAATATGGCTTATGCAGCCTGGCTGGAAGTAAGTCTAGAAGGTTGCCAGTTAGGAGCACAGTTGTTTGTGTTAGCCTGAAAAGATGGAGCTAATTTAGGAGATTTGGCCTAGGAAGGGAACTGCTTAAACTGAAGAACTTGTTCTGTCTTAAAATACTCCTAACCCCTCAGAGCTTCTGCTGGGACATGAAATCCCAGAAACTTTCTACAACTTTAGAGCTATTTAAATGTATTCTAGTTTTTGGTGGGATCTGAAGTTCACAAGAATTTTCTTTCCTATGATCTCAGAGTTTATAAGTCTATTTCTGTCTCTTTTCCCAATATCTGAGTTTGCTTTGCTACACAAGTCCAAACAGAGGCCACCAAGCACAGTAACTACAGGATTATTTACTCAGGGCTTTGCCTTTGCCGAAGTCCTTTCTCTGGGGCTTATGTGCAGAGCTGCACGTGCTTAGTTCAGTCAAGTGCGGTTTAGCAAAGTACAGCCCGACAGTAAACATGCTGAAAACTTCATCTTACTCTTCCTCTCCTACAGCACAAAATGACAATGTTGTAATACAGTCACATCACTAAACAAGGTAGTTATTAGATCACAAATCCTTACCTTCTATTATTTGGTGAAGGGTTCTCCTTGGTTTGTACGTGGCTTTTTGAATGCTTCTGAATCGCATCTGCCTCACCTCAGACAGCAGCACTGGTTTGTCCATGTTGCTAACAAGCAGCTTCCTTTCTGCCCCTGGTGTTCTCAAACCACTTGTCCAGTAATGGTTGATAAAACCACCACACTCAGACTATCAGCATATCTTCTGAGAACTCCTTTTTAACTTCAGATGAAAATTCTCACTGGTTTCCTGCAGAGTCATAGAAACAACATTGGGTTTCCAGTGCATCTCCAGGTACTTAGGAAGAAATTGTCTGAGCTTCAAACTATCTTAGAGAAGATTGCAACTGGGAATGAAACCCATGTACTACCACAGATAAGGTCCATGCCACAATCACCTTCTAGGGAAGCATGTAACCTACCATAAAGAAGGCTCAAGTAAGGGAATATCGACCACCACAATGCAATAGGACAACAAGTAGATTCTTTTTGCTTATTAGAGTGGCCAAATGTGTTAAGAGACACACTGGAGGCCCTCAGCTGCAGTGTTCTTTACTCATGTGGCAACAACACCCTCCCTGAGCTGCAGCCAACTCACTCAGGTTTGCTTCAGCATTTGGCAGTGGTCTCCTACAGCCACCTCGATGCTGTGAGGAGCTTCCTGGAAGACTGCAGCTGCTTAGGAAAGATTCGTTTGAGCTTCCAGCTGCCCTGGAGGAGCCTGAACCTGAGGCAAGGACTCAAAATCACAGCCTCCAGCAGCCAAGGTAATAATCATGCTACAGGTAAATCCAGCCTGAACTTGGGAATTTCAGTCTGCCTGTATTTGCCCTTCCTTCCCTTAAGGAAAGCAGCAAGAAGGCCACAGTTCAGTTTGGTTTGGTTTGGTTTACCAGAATGTCCAAGCAGGTTCATGCACTTCTTTGAGGGGCCCAGGGACATGTTCAAACCCCATGCTTAGAGGAACTCTGCTTGTCTCTTGCCAAGGATCAATGGGATGAAATGAGGCCAAAACACCCAGCTGTTAGGGTGCAAGAGTTAGGACTCTGGCTTTTGGTGTCTTCAAAGCCTGTGTGACCAGAAGTCTCACTTGCCTTCCTCCAGCAAGGCTTCCGCCTTTTTCAAGGCAAAACTGAAACTTCTAAGTAACTGGAGATGAAGAAAAAGAAACAAACCCAGAAGGAACCCTTCACCACTAATGAAAATGGGAGGCTAGACAGAAAGTCTAAGAGGAGATGAACACAGGACTTGGGCATAGAGACATGACAGTGTATCAGTCACTCTGTCACTAAGTTGAGCTCTGCCGGGGCTCTTACTACTGCTCCCTTCTTGCTAGACTCCAGAAGACAAGGAAATTCCTGAAGAATTGAGTCATTCTTGGAGAACAGAGGGAACCAAGCCTTTCCCTTCCAGCACCAATGCTTTTTATGAAGCTGCAAGTGTCCCTTGAAGCAAGTCCTGTGTGGGAGACAACAGGATCAGAAGGTTCCACCATCTCCTCTGAGACCTTAATGGGCTGACATTGCCTTGTGAGATATTTCTGCAGTTTGTCCTGTGGGTTTTCCATATGAATCTCTGCTTGCAACCTGCAGACCCAACAGTTCTCGCTTAAGAAACACAACACTCCATGGTATCAGGTAGAACAGGTCTCCACTTACTTCTAAGAGGGTTGGAGGAAGGAGCAAAAGTGCTGCTCACTGCCACTACTACTCCCTTCGTAGGGATACACAGTTAAAGTTTCTTTCTTCCCTTTGTCTCCATAAGACTATTTGTGGATTCCTTTGCTGGCACAAAAACTAATTTCTTCCATTTTGTCATCCAGTTCCAGTGGAAATACAGGTGTGAACTGAACTGCAAAGTTCTAAGGTGACTAAGAGTGCAGAAAGGGGTGGAGGTTTGACAGGTACAGTTTGACCTGGAACTGCCAAGCCCTTGTAAGCAAGAATTCTCTGACAGCACCTATTTGGGAACCTGCTCATGAGCAGCACTGACAACACCAAAACTGAAGTGGTTGCCATAAAGCAGAGCACCACCCTGTGCCTGTGTCTGAATTCCTTTCAGAATGGGGTTTCTTTTAGTGCTTGCAAAGAGCATTCACGTGCCTCTGGGGAAACACCAGCTTCATTCTTCTCAGAGGTAAAATCCTCTACTTGATGAAGCACAAACTCCCTTTTGGAGGCAGTTTGCTTTTTGTGTGCCAAGTGATTGTCCATTCTTAGCTGCAGACTGCCCTGCAGTGGTGAAGCCAATATCTGCAGCCTTCCTGACTGTTACCCTGGATCTTTTCACTTCCTTGGTTAGAAGCCCTTTGCTCATCCCTAGAAAGGACGGAAAGAGCCCGTGCAAAGTGCAGAACAAATGAAACAAAAGAAGGGAGATTTTAGCCTTCAGCGTGAATAGTGTGCAGCAAAGTGCCACTGCTGACTTGGAATATTTGATCTCTTTTTCATAGGAAACAAGGCAGATTTGATTACACCTTGTATCTGCTTGTCTCCAGAAGCTATTTGCTGACTTCAGTCAAAATTAACTGCAAGAATGAAGACCTGAAAGACAGCTAAATGTCAAGAGTTTGGGTGAGAAGTGGTTTTTGCAAACGACTCAAGGAAAAGTATGGCTGCAGTGTCAGCACAGAAATGAATAGACAAGAAAATGCTCAGAGGAGAGCAACCTTGTAAACGCCCCAGGAGAAAAGTCTCAGTCACATTGCACCGTGAACCTGGAGACAGAAATTCTTAGAAATTCGTACTGAAGCAGAAAACAAGCTTCATTAGTTCCGGAGCTTGCTTTGTAAACTGTTGAAACTTCTTAAATCAGCTGCCTCTCGCCCTCCACAGAAATTAGCTCTCTAATCACATTCTAAAGATGCAAAACTTTGGGAGTTTCTTTTTCTGTGCATTCCTACCAGTGTCTGCATTCTAAGATGCAACATATTTGGCAGGGCTAATAGTAGCATAAAATGGTGCCACCAGTTATTTAGGTAGAAAAGATGTTTGTATGTAGGCTGGCTGTGGCTCAAGCAGCTGTCTTAAGTTGTCTGAAGGATAAAGCACAATTAGCATTGGTGAACAGAGACAAAATGATACCAAATGCATTATTCACACACAGCAGAATGTGTGGATTATGCTCATTGTACTTGAGATGATTCGAGAGAGGTGTCCATCTTTCAGCTTATTTCCTTCAGCTCCCCTTACAGTAAGATCAGATCAACAGACACTTGAGAATGCAATTCAGCCAACTTCCTTTGGATATGTCCTTCGTTGTGAGGTAAACGAGTGTCCAAATTGGCTATTTCCATTGCCTGTAGAGAAAGTCTAGTATTACTGGCTCAGAGACAGACGTCTGTTTTTCAAAGGTTGGAATTTGGAGTCCCCTTACTATATTACTACACATCCCTCAAGCACTGAATGAACTTCATACTCCCATAGCTGATCACGTTCATCACAATTGTGATGATCTGAAAGAGTTCTAAGACACACAGACCTACTAAAATGAGATCTGGTACTGAACTAGAAGTTTCCCTGAGTCATTTGGATCACTGCATAATGCATTATTTATCTTCGGCTTTGTTTTGGTAGACAGCATCAACTTCAGCCCCACCTCACACATTGGATCCTCCAGATAGTATCTTCTCATATTTCAGTTTTGAGGAGCCAGAAAGAGACACTCCTAAAATGTAGCAAATACAT
>WEIS01047755.1:0-48346 GCA_013389965.1 Todus mexicanus
AAAAAAAAACATACAAAAAACAACACAACTAAACCACCACCAATAACCAAAAAAAATAACCCAACCCACCCCCCACACCAAAACTCCAACCAGCAGTGCTTCTGTTTCCTCTGGTTTTCTCTAGCCAAAGAACAAGCAAATGTACATTGAAGTGTGAAATCTAATGACAGATTAGATCACCAATTTCTAGTCTCCTCCACCCAAAATATTTCTCTGCCCTGAAAATATATCAAAGAATCGTACTTAATGAAAAAATAAAACTGAAGGATAGCACTCGTCCCCTTGCTTCCCCTCCCCAATTGATTTAAATGATCGGAATCAGATAACTGGAGTCGTCTGAGCTTGAACTCATCTGAGCAGACGACTGGAGCTCTGGAGCTTGAATGATGTCGTGAAACAGATTCACACTGAGCACATTTGGGGTGGAGTTGCCATTCACTTGTAACCATCTCCACCCACCCACTCCTGCCTGCCTGGCTCAGGGACGCTCACTGCTCTCAGCAGCTCAAGGGAACTCTCCACACCAAGCCTCAAGTTGGCCAAAAGAATTTTCGAGTGGTAGGAGGAGAGTTATGCTACCTGATCGCTCTCTGCAAAGAGAGCTACTCTACCTGTTTGTGGCTCTGGAAAGATCCAGTAGTTCTTTTGTCCCCTTCCCTGCGCTGCCCTGCCCAGGGAATACAACGACGGAGCTGTCAGTGCATCAGGACCTTAGAAATTGCCCTTTTATGAAAAGTTTCCACTGCAACTCAAACGATTAAAAGCAAATAATCCCAGGTGGAATATACTTATTTCAAAGACTTTCAAAGAGTAATAGAGTCTATAAACCCTTCTGTGATTTTCAAAAGAGCAGGAGAAGATTCAAACACTTCATGCAGCACGGTCAGTGAATGGACAGTCAATTGAATGAACGTGATATTTTGGATTCATAAGAACAGAAGAACCCTCATTACTTTAGATTTTGTTTCCACTTCAGCTCTTTAAACTCCTTCTGTCACAAGGCAATAATTAAAATTAAATTAAACTCTTATTTTAAATAATCTCTGGTCATTTCCCTCAAGAGGCAGACACCAATAAGCAATAATTCCGGCTGAAAGCAGGGAGCACGGTGCTGACTGCTCAGTTCTTCCAGGCAAAAGTGACATCTCTTGGTTACAAAATAGATGGACTCTATTTTAAGAAGTATATTTATGGCACATGAATTGTTGCTAAATTGACTTATTCAAAAAATTACAGTGTGCGTAGGGTTCCTCTCCAATTAAAGTGTGTGTAGCTACCTCTCCAATTAAAGTTCATATCTGGCTACGGTAATCACTTGTTGTATTTGTGACCATGCAATTACAATCTGCCTAATAATTACGGATTTTTAAATCATACTTTTCACACACTAGCTGGCTCATTTGTTCTACAGGCAGGGTGTTACGCCATGAAAGAATTCATTCAGCAGAGCTCAATGACTTGTGTCTTTATTTCCTCACGCGCACCGCCCAAGTGTTTGCTTTTTGCACACTCCTGCTCCCAACCGCGGGACCCGGACTTAGCCCCTTTTAACGTGCCTTTGTCAGAAAGTCGATGAATACCTAATCTTCCAGCCTGGCGTAAAAGCCTCTTGTGGCCCACGCCGTTGTCCTGCAAAGTGGGAGCAGCGTGTACCTGCGGCCAGGCTGGCAGCAGCAGCCTCCATGTGCTAATTACAGTCGCCGAGCCCATTATGCAGAGCAAGGGCACCTGCTGGCAGTGCAAATGACTGGAACCTGCCCTTCCTGCGCGGGGAGTAAATTGAAGGGTCAGTTCCACAGGAGATAACAGTTTTTAGATTCCATTCCGCGTATCCTCGACATAGGCACAGTTAACATTTAAATCATCTGCAGAGGAACACGTTTCCTTTGAAGCGACATGTTTCAGTTCCTAACACTTCCCTTGCAAACGCCAGTGATCCTGGCTGGGTCCTTACGCCGCTGAAATGCAGAGAAAACATCCCACAGGACACCAGCACCCTTCAAAACCAGCCAACCTCCAACTGAGAGACACACTTAAAACACAGTACGGGGTGACACAGGGAGTGTGAGTTTGTTCTTTACCAAGCAGGAGTTTTTAAAGTGCTGGGGGGCAGGGGGAGGTGCCTTCTATGTTTCCAAGTCATTTGCTGAAGTGAATTAAGCACCCAGCTCCCACAGCATGCCTCCTCCATGGGGAGCCCAGCCAGCAGCCCTTGGCCGGAAAGACAAAGGCACCGAGTCCTTCGGCCTTTTCTGTGTCCTTCATCACTTAACTGTGTGACCACACAGCAGCAGGTCCACGATTCCCTTGTGCTTTCCTTTTACTTCCAAGCTTGTAGAAGTCTCTCGTTACCCTTTACATCCTCCAGTTTAACTCCATAGTAACCACTCCTATTCGGCTAGTTCAATACACTGATAGACAATTATAACTTGCTGTAAGAATCAATTTTTTTTACTTACTAGGCTGGTTGCTTCCTCAATATGCCTACAGATCCTATCTATTCTACATATTTTTAGAGTAACAGTTGCATCATAAGAGGACTTAAGACTTACCATACAGAAATATGAAAGCTGTTGAGAATCTAAGCGATATGTATACATAGATAACAAACACACATCCACACATATAAAGCCTTACCAACAGTAGTCCAGTAGATGTGGGGGCAGAACTGGAATGTAAACATGCTGCCAGAACATCGGGTAGAGCATCGCTGCAGACCCATGAATGCAGGCAGTTAACTGAAAAACACACATTAAAACAGGATCATAAATCAGACAAAGCCCAAGCTTATAAAGTTAGAAGAAAAAAAGTAAAGAATCAATTCTGCTTTCATATCAACATGCTTTACTACAAAATATACAGTGCCCTTGTTGAAAACACAGCGTATCAGTGGGTGAAGCATGACTGGTTTATGGTGGTTGTCATTCAACTGACTTTGTAAACAGCTGAGAACACGATTCATTCAACAAACAAAACCTGAAAACAAAACCAGTGTTTTTTAAAAGTAACAGAAACATGAAAACAAAAACACAAAGGGAACTGAAAAATACTAAAGGCAAATTCCCCGATCCTGGTAATTACCATCCATTTAATTATTATAAAACTGCATTGAAATTTTAACACAAATTGAAAAAATACTTGAGCTGAGGAAGACACAATGCGAGCGGCACATGTTTCACAAGAATACATCACCCTAAACCCAGTGATTAAATTTTAATTATTTAAGAGGGATTTTTATTTAATTGCCCTTAACCAAATCACTCGATTCATTGAATTTCTCAGTTGTATTTTTCAAAACTCATTCAGAATAGTTCTGATGCTGGCAGGTACTGAATAAAAAGACCACAAATAGGAAACGCAAGTGCCCTTCAAGCCGTGGGGAGAATCCTCACAGAGCTTTGGAGGAAATTACACCTCTCAATCCTATTTCAAACAATAATTAATAATTTGGAGAAGAAGGTAAGCAGGATATTTGTCACATTCACTAAGGATATTGAAGTGGAGAAGGTGGTAATCCTCAATAAGAAAATCTCAGCAAAAGATAGAGTCAAAATACCATCAGAAGAGGATATGAACACACACACTTGGGAAGCAGAACACAAATAAATAAATAAATCATAACACTCACACAAATAGACACGTACAAGGAAAAGACTAAGAGGTGACAGGCAAACACAGCCACCCTGACAGTGTTTTGCAGTTGAGTGTCTTTTAATCTCAAACAATACCCAGCACAAGTACTACAATGTGTTTCACTTGTGAGACACGTTTTGAAAACAATACTCAACAAAAGCCTGGTGCTTATTTGAAGGTGTGATGAAATCAAGCGTATAATGCTTGTCTGGACAATAGGAAGGAGGGAGAACACTGTTTACAAATACCAGAAAAGCAAGTTCTAAAGGACTGAGGTCCTTGTGGTGGCCTGAAGTTGTGCAAGATGAAACTAAGCAAAGACAAATCATGACATTAATCCTAACTCAGTTAGATGTAGTGTAACCTTAAAAAAAAAAAAAAAGATGACCCTCATTATTATTAATTTCCATTTAGGACAGACAACTGAAATATATACCTTGGCATAGGCAAGTCATGACTGGCAAAGAAAAGGGTCTAGAAGAGCTAATACAGTCTCGGAAGGCTCCATGTCAGGGAAAATTAGCTACAGCTCTGGGTGCACTTTGGCTGATGTTCAATGCCAAGGTCTTTATGTAATTCCAGAGCAGTTTCTGTAAGTAACAGACCCTGGTTTTCTGATTAAAATGCATGTCATTAGTCAAGAAGTTCAGAGACAGGCACATATTTCACGTGTTACTTTTAAGCCTCTGAACAACCCAGGTCTGGGTAAGCACAGAGAATGCACCAAGGAACAAGGAAGCCACGCAGTCACTCCTCAGCTCAGTACTGCTCGATTTGGCAAGTGTCGGAACAAGAGGGTCCACAAAGCTCAGAAGGATCCCCGTGCTGGCAATGTGGCCATAAGCGAGAATGTGCAAGAATTTAAACTTGATTTCGACCACTGTACTAAGGAAACAGTGTCTTTGGAAGCAGACTGGGTACAGCAAGTATCTGAACAAGAACCTGCTCAGTCCTTCTCAATAAGAAAGCTCATTATTAGCAGGTGAACATTATTTTATGGTCCATATGGGATGGAAATATTTGTAACTACTAAATTAAAGCAAAATTATCTGATGAAGGAAAAGGTTAGAAGCTAAAACTCCTTGAATTTACTCTATATTTGTGACTCACAAAACACTAAAGATTTATCCCCATCCTCTTACAGAAGAAGATGCTGCTCCCTCGCAAATTAGACGAAAGGCACAGCTTAGTTCCCAAATAGGCAGCAGAACTAAAGGGCATGCCTTCCCACTGTAGTTTTGCCTCTATATTCCTAAATCCTTTATGGTTTCTGTCTCTGTTCTCCAAATCAAAAAGGTGTCTGGAAAAAACACTGTTTTAAAATTTAATTCTTACTTAAAAATTGCTTCTATGAGGTTCAGACGGATCATTTCCTGGCATTATTATACAACATGGTGGCCGCTGTAGAGGAGTGAACTCAGCAATTCAAGGAGGCTTCTTCCAAGCCCCCCTCCCATTGGTTTTAAAACTCAGCAAGAAAAGATTAAACAGACATAATGCTCAACGCTGCAGACATCTGAGCAGAACCTGTCACTTATTTTTGAGATGTACTCCCACCTTGCTACCTGGCATGAATTCAAATAACATCCTACCATGGGTAAGCGCCAGTACTGTCCTTCAACTCTGCCAAGATAAGGGCTCATAAAAAAGAAATAGCATATTTGCTGGAGACCTCACCTGATTAGTGATTGCCATACAGAAAACAAGCACTTAATAATAAGGCAGCCTGAGAAATGCCCAACTGTCAAAACTAGAGGAATCCAGCATTTTGAAATCAGATTAGTTCCACTACCTCAGCCTCCTGCAGCTGTTGCTGGAGAATGTAAAAAAAGAGCTGGGTAAGAAAGACACCGATTCACTAACTCACTCCTCTCAGTTTTATATTTAATGCTCTAAAAGCCTTATTTCAGTAAATTAAATCAATGGGGTTTTGTCATACATAGAGAAGTTAAGACACTGATGTCGAATTACAACAGACATTTTCCAGTGCACTTTACTCTCCCTCTCCTGCTGCAGACACCGCTCAGTGCTACAGATGCGGTACATGGCCACTGATGGGCAATGTACACTGCAACAAATGAGCTCCTTGGGCGTGTTTGTAAGATCATTTCTCTGCATTACTCAGGGTTGAAAACAAAGCAGAAAGCTCGAGACTGAGCTACATAAGAATTAGGCAGGAAGGCTGCATACGCGGGTCAAGACCTCTACTGGCAGGTTAGAAGGACAGCAGCCGAGCTCTGGGGAAGGAAGAGCTTGTACATTTAAAACAGGAGTTGTAAGGCTGCTGCAGAACAAGAACTGTGCAAGCTCTTCGCTATGTTGCATCACAAGGACATCTGGTGAACGGCATTCATAATATGTTGTCTTTTCCTAAGGACCACCACGTCCTCATCCTCAGAGCCCTGAGGCATGTCAGAAATCATCCAGGGAATGAGAGGTCGTGTATCAGAGCTTTTCTGTGTCATGGAAGAAGTGACACAGCAAGCTCCCAGCTCCCCACAACAGAAGAGTATCCACGTCACAATAGTATTTTTCGCTTTGTACTAACACTTAAAAAAGCAACAGAAATAAATTACATAAATTCGCCGTGGTATGATGGAGCCAAACAGAAATATCACAGCAACTCAGGAGTTTAAGTCTCTTAAGAGTCCTCAGGCTCGATGTGAGCCCACTTTGTATAAGGAGAGACAGGCTGCTGCTGCCCTTCTCCCCACCAGCCAAGGTACCTGCTGGCAGCAGGGAGCCCATCACGCTGGGAGGGGGAACCCTGGATGCACGGAGAGCTCCCGTTTCAGTTTTGCAGCAGGATACTCCCACCAGCAGGTGGGCTTCTGCCAAGCACAGGGCTGTTTTTTATGAAAAGCCAGATAAGAACCAAAATGCATGAGTAGTTAGATCACAGAACACATAAAGAAATTTAACATGAGTAATTGCTTTAACATTTTGAGAAATTGAGTTTCCTTGTGAAGAGAAAAAAAAAATATCCAAGCAAACAGCAATAATTCTTCCACAGGTTCAGAACACGTGGCTCATGAAAGAGCTAATAAACACAGCTTCATTCAGTTACCTCTAAATCTTGTTCAACTGAACTATATTAAGGGTATTCAAATCAAAATTTGAATTCGATTTGATACATTACAGCAGTGAATTCATTCCACCATAAAAGACTTCCTACCCAGGACTGTTTCATTTTCTCTCTCTTCCCTGATATTAAATTCAAGCCTTAAGTGTGAAGTGTGCCATGGCTCTCAAAGTTAAAAGAAATTAACCACTAATAGGTCCCTTACACTTTTTTTTGTTTGTTGAAAAACTGAAAAATAAAAACAAAGAAAGCAGTCCCCCTCCCCACCACACCACCCTCGCTTCACTTTGAGAATTCTCAGTTTGGTACGTTTCCAGTTACAAGGTCTTGGCTTCCGCTGAGCACAGTTTGAAATAAAATAATGCAGCTTGTTCCTACTGCTGGAACACGCCGAGCAGAGCGCGCAGGGAAGGAATCGCTGGCGCTGGCCCAACGCTTCAAACCTGTCTTACACTGTCACTCCAATCTTGGAGCAGTTTATATATAAAGTTGTAAGATAAGAACACACAGTATGAATACCCCTCCCCACCAGAGAAGCAGACACGCTTTTATCTTGGACAGAGGCAAAAGGAAGGGAAATAGCAGAAAGACAGGGAAGCAAACACAACCCACTTGTGAAATGGCTCATTAAGGAAGGCAAAGTGACAGGTAAGTAATTCTTCTTCCCAGGTTCCATCACAAAGGGAGAGATTAAACCAACCAACCACACCAATTGTGAGATGCTTTGGATGGCCCTTCTTTTCTCTCCTCCTCTCTGATAATTTACTATTCCTTCCATTCTTTAGGTTTCTGAAATAACCACCTCTCCTCTTCCCTTTATTCAATTACCAGGCCTGGTTGGATTTTTCCTTGTTTTAGTAGGGAGGACGCAGAATATTTGGCAGACATAAAAGTTCATATTTTACAAGTTTTCTATGATATTAAACTTTATAACACTTAAATTCTTCCAGTTAAAAGTGGGATTGGTTGTAAAAATTTAATAATTATTAAGAGGCCCCAGAGATTCTTCTAACTCTCCTGGTTTCACTTACCTTTCAAAACGATATTGTAACAGTTACTCCGAGATGAAGTTTGAAGTCCTACTCTCTCTCACTTTTCTGCCCTGTATCGACAGACCTTCCTTACAGGATTCTACATACATAATTTCAGCTGTCCATAGTATTTACAATTCCGTGAAGCAGTTTTTAATTTCAAACACAATGTAGGTCACAGAGATACAGAGAGAGACTAGGTAATACCACACACAATGGAAATGGAAACTCGTACTTTAGAAAGGGCCGCTCGAGTACTTAGGCTATAGCACTAGAAAGCAAAATTAGTCAAACTATCTGATGCTCGCCATTCATAAAGGGAAGCAATCAATACCCATTTACAGAGCAAACAGAACCAAAACTTAACATTCTCTTTTATAAAGAAAATCACAATCTTATTGACTGATAAACCTTGAAATGCATAACGCAAAACTCCGAACGAAATCAAGCTGTGTGCTCGTTTTGATGTCCAGCCAGTTTTAGAAGCGAGCACTCTGGAGTATTCAGGTGCTTTCATCTCTCAGACACTTGATGGAGCCTAAGTAGCACTAAGGCTGCACCTTATCAAACAAAACTACAGAAATGGGGACTGGTGATGTATTTTAGCCCACTCCTCTGGTCCATCCAGAGGAGGTCACTGGAACATCCATCTGACAGTATCATTTTTTTCTCCTGTCAAGTAAATGATGAAAAAGGGACTTCACTACAGTGTGGGTGTTTGTATATTTATGAACCGATCAACCCTAAGAATTCCTGTATCCAAAAAAACCTTTTTCATTTGAACATTAGAGGCCGACAGAAGAACTGAGAACCACAGAATTGAGTTGAGGTTGGAAGGGGGACCTGTAGATCATCAGAACATTTCCTACATGACTGTCGTTTCACAAACAGCTCTGTGAAGTGATTATTCTGCATTTTACTTACAGTGCTCAGCTTACTACAACAAATGAGGATGCGGCGTTCGTACAGCATACTGGCGTAGAGATGCAGCATGTTGTTGACATCAACTGCTACAAAATACTCTGTCAGATTTCTCTGGGAAGAGAAAAAAAAAAGATTCATGATATTACAAACACAAGTGTCCTTAACAACAAAAAAAAACCCCCAACCAGATTTCATCCTCCTTTTATGCTACATCCAGTACATGACTTAACGAAAGCAAGCAGTATGTCACCGTATGTCCGAGCACTCTGTAACTGCAGTAGCTTTCTCCTAACTCTTGGGGAGCTCGGTCTTGGAATAATAAAATTGATGATGTTTTACATACAGTTTCTTTAATACAAGCTGCTCCTCTCAGAAGAAGCCTGTTCTGTCACTTAATCAGACAGTTTTGAAGTTTCCTTAAAAGTACCACCAAAGTCTCACAACTCCACAATAAAATCAACTCCCTTACAGGACAATTTTGATTTGATCCATTCAAATGTCAGCTCAGTCTGTGCTGGAACGATTCTGGTACTGGAAATACATGTGGGCATTTAGCACACGAGCTAAAACAAGTTACACGGCTTGTCCAAACTCCTCATTTCGTGCATTCAGACACACGTTCAGCCTTGTCAGAGAGAAAGCACTTCCTCGGGAGGCTGGGGGAATGTCTTATTTTCACTTCTTAACATGGAAATGAGAAAAAAGGGGGGATGGTGGAGGAAAAGGTAATAGACCCAAAAATGCTGAACTTGGGAATCTGTTTCCAAATAGCTTCTTACAGATACGAAAGGGTTGCTACATGATAAAGACAGCCTTACACAAAAAACACAGGAGAAAAATTAGATTAGTCATGAATTCAAGTGCAATCTTAATCATCGTTAAATAAAAAAGTGCAGAAAAGCAGAAAGCAAATATGATTTAGAAACTTAAAGAAGCTCAACAAAGCCTATTAGCACTTTTGACAGATCCAAAGATAACTCTAAACCCACCAATACTTGGCCTGAGAAGTCTGCCAAGATGCTTCATACTGTGCAAAAATATGTTCCACAGCTTGCCATCCAAACAGAAAGAACTGAAGGAAAATTAAGCATTGTGTTTGGAAGACTTTTGTACCAGTATGTAGATGGCTAAAAACTAAGCTCATTATGGCTAGCTTCAAAGACACGAATATAAAACAATCATGCAGGCCTTTGTTACAGAAAAGCTGCAGCCACAGACAGGTATTTTCAAAGAAGAAAGAAAAAAAAGCCAGCACATTTTGCCAAAAACCTATTAAACTATCATGTACTTTTTCTGTATTTCTCATCCCATCTGTGCTGATTAGCATGATATTTTTGTCTAAACATAAGCTGTCTTCTCTACGGCTCCTCTTCCCCCTCTCACCCATCTTTCCACGACGCCAAAACACAGCGCATGACGACACAATTACTGCAAATAGTGTGAATTAAGAGAATTTTAAAGTAGCTCTGAACTCCCTTTGATGCCACCCGAATCAGGGGCACGGCGAAAGGAGCAAATGATCCCTACCCTCTCCCTGAAGACACAGATCTGCGTGCGCGTGGATGTGTTCGTAAGGCAACAGCATGCACCACAGAGAAGAAAATAGACACGGGGACTTAATTTGCAATTATTCTTTCATCAGCTTTATTCTAGCAAAATCCTGGCTGTGATGTACAAACGTACCTTCAGATGGAAAGACTTGTAGGGTTTTAGTCTTCCCTGCTCTCAGAAATTTGCCAGTGACACCTGTGAAGCATGTGGGCGGTATGGTAATGTATTGATACTAAGGAAATTCACGTGCTAGCTCGAAGTTTTATTTATAAGAAAGCTGTCATCTTTGAAGATGAAATTGGGACTTACACATGTATTTTGAAAGACATGTCTCATAAGTGACAAAACCATGAATGAGTTAAATAAATACAAATGAAAGCGTTCCAATTCGCAGTATAATTGTTGTCTATTTTGGTTCCTAGGATTTAAGCCTTCCTGGGGGAGTAAAAAGTGGGATTTTCAAAATAAAACTCAGGAACAGGTATCCCCACTCCTCTCAGAACTCATTAAGCAGCTACAGAATTCCCTTACGCTCCTCTGAAAGTTCACTCCGAGACCAATCATGCATTTGATCATTTGCTATCCAGTATCAGTAAACGTGCACACACACTGACTTTTGAGATAAAACGTAATATTAATGCAGTTCTCTTCCTGCATCATCTAACCAAGAATTCTCAGGAACAGACCCAGTTTGTTTCTCTAGTCATAATGCCCTTACAAATCTTTCGCATAACTTGAATCTTTTGAAGAAGTGAGTGCTTAGCTGTTACATAGAAGTGCCCGTGCTAAATGTTTTTGTGTCTCATTAAACATATTGATCTGACACGAAGTCAGATAATTCCAAGAACTTTGTTAACGTTCCCAATCGAGTTCAGTGCAGCTCTCCATTAATCACTACGCGCAACTTCAAAGTTCAGCACTGCTAAAACTTTTGCTAATACAGGGTTTAAAAATGTAATTGCTGATAAGATTCGTAGAATTTTGAATAAATCAGGCCAATTGATTAAGGTCCATGAAGATTTATCCTCATTTAATGCCCCTGTATTACTCCCTAGCATGCTTCAGTTCTACATGAAAGTTGCATTAACAGATAAAATCCTCGTAAGAAATTACCCAATACTCATTAGCAAAAAAAATCAACAAAAAAAGAAATAAAAGACAGTCAACTGCAACAACAGTTAAACTAGTGCATATGATTTTTAATTTCTTTTATTTGTTTCTTACAACAAGCCCTAGCTTTTTTTAATTTGGGTCTGTGTATCTACGGGCACACATACTGGTTAACTGAATGAAATGTTCTTGCAGTTCTGTTGCCAGAGGTGCCCTGGCTCACCCCAGCCCCTGGAAGAGCCCATCCCCACACAGGATCCCCACATGGAGCCAGACCCACTCCCTCTGAGGCACATCAGCACCACTCAGTGATTCACAGCGGACGCTTTTTAGCATCACTCGGCACTCCCTCCCATGAAGGGCGAGCGTTCGCCTTTCAAAGGGTTCCCAACTCCTCCTGGCCCAAGGCCTCTGCTTTTATAATGGCCTTTGATTCCCAAGCATTCATCATGTCTCCTGCTCAGATGTTTTGGGAAGCTGACTCATGCCTTTGAATTTAAAGTGAACATCACCAGCAGACACGACCAACAGAGCATAAATACAGCAGTGCTTCCTGAAGCCTTTGCTAGGGACTCTGCTGTTAAGCTGTTCCGTATCAGTTAAAGCTGGCCCAGGACAGATGATCTACTTTTAATCCCTGGCACTGGTTCCTTAATGCTCATTTCTCTCTGTCCTCCAATTTGCCAGCCTGCAAAATGGAAATAAACTTCCTTCCTTGCTCTCCAGGTGATTTGAGGTTTATCAAGCAAAAATTGTTCAAGTTTGATATGATCAGATAAAAGAAATGAACACAAAATACAAACCCTCTAAACAAGCGGCTTCACGTCTAGAAAAAAAAAAAAAAGGCCCACATGGTATCTGCTATAGAAATCATCCACAAAAGAGATGAAATGTCTTGGTGATTCCCTTTTCTTTCTCTCATGCCATAAATTGAGGTATGTGGAGCTAAGGCAGACCGTAAAATGTTCGAGAAAGAAAACGGAGACGTCAGGTGCAGAAATTTGGCGAAGAGACATAGCAGGAGCATATTAAAGAGTATTTAAGAGAAGCAAATGCCAGCGTTGTCTTCCCACAGACCTATCATCTGGCTAGAAGTCTGAGGCGTGCAGAACACATTACAAAGCAACTCCACGAGGCTTAAAAAGTCTCCGAAACAGTGGCCCTAAAGACATCAGGTGAACTTGACATTTTCTGAACCACCAAACAAACAGATTATTTTTTCTGGTCTCTTACGTCATTCTTTCAGAAGGGTCTCACTGTCTGATTCACAGATCTGCTTTTTTCTGCCCACATCAATCTGCCCGTTAGTACTTTAGCCTTTGTATTGTAACCCTGCATTTTTATGTAGGATTTTTACGTATTTTCATGTTTTACAGAATATAATCTATCGCTAGACCAAACAGAGGAAACAGCTCTTATGTGTTTTGCTGCTGACATTAAACAGAAACAGTGAAATGCACGGTCCTCTCGAGTACTCACATTTTCAGGTATACTAGGGAGCTCTCTGGTGTCAGGCACAGTAAAGTAAGAGTGCTAAAAAAAGAGCAAATATTGATTATTGCAATATTGTCCAAAGCAATCTAAATGTATTGCTTGGTATTAATACTTCATTAACAATTAATAATTGCAGCAGCAATAACAGTTGCACAGCTAAGTGAAAATGACAGAACATTTGTTACCAACTAGCAGTATGACTTCTTTGTTGTGGATTTCCAAAGCTGGATTCTCAGGTCACACATACAACGTAAGATGCATCAACATAGCAAGTATCAAATGTTCCTGAAAAGTTGTATTTTTTTGTTGTTCAGAGACGCTGATACAGACGGACTCACGCAATGCGTGACACATGCCAAGGAAACGCCAAGGCAGCCGATAATTCAAACCATCTCGGCACAGCCCGGTGCAGGTTGCACTGTGGGGAATGGCAGCAGCAGGTCCTGCTCTGACTCACGGCATCAGAAGGTTTTATTCAAGGCAGTGGTGAAGTTCTGGAAATTTACTAAGAAATGCTTCCTCAAGTTTTATGCCTACTTACCTGAAAAATGTTACTAAGGGTCTAGGTTACTTTTATATGCCTTAAAAACCCACATTTTGAAAGATGTTAATGGTCTCACAATTTCATAATCCATTACATTGTTACATTTTTCGTTGTCTGCGTTCCAAGAGACCAGGTTCACTCCAGTTCCCAGTCTGACCATGCGCGACTTGCATGACTCTTGCTTAGGTCTCCGGGAAAGGACAGGAGAGAAGGGGACTAAACTGCTTTTGTAAATCAGTGCCGTGTACAGTTTAGAGTATTTTTATGATTTCCACAATTTGCCACAGGGCTACTTATTAATCACTTGCTGAAGCTGTAAGGGCTGTTATAATCTTGGCATAGTTCCACAACTGGCACAATTTTCTTGTATATATATCTCAGACATTTCAGTGCTTCATGAACAGTCTATAACCCGAAATAGCAAGCGAGTGTAACAGCAACACTGAATATAGACACCAAATCTATAAACACAAATTTTCGCTTTTTGATCTATCACGGTTTTAGTTTGGTTGAAAAGATGCAATGTAAAGATACAGGAATAGTTAATGCAACTACATCACATATAGGAACCTCACCCCGACCCCAAAAGAGGCTGTACACAGCCAAAATAAAAATGCATAAAGACACCACAGCTAACAGTCCCTTGGCTGCTTTTTTATATCCTTTCCTGCTTCATCGCCCATGAAATGTCTGAGACAAGGGGAGACCGGCAGCATTCCTTGAAACCACTGGTATGAAAAAACTGAAATATCCCAACTGATCGTTGCCTTTTGAGACAGCTCGTCCTCTTAAACAGAAACGCTGTTCATGAAAGAGCTCGCCTCCAGAGGACCGGGACGTTTCCCTGCCAGCTGGTGACCTAGCAAGGCCAAACAACTGTTACCTGTCGACTGACATTACGGGGTGAAGTGATGAGGGTAAGCTGCTTGTTGCCAAAAAGTACTTTAGAAGGAGGAGTAAAGGAAATGAGAGGGAGAAGAGAACTGTGGCTGCACACATCACTAGTTTCCATGTGAACTCTCAACGACTAATTGGCAACTGCAGCAATGTGCATCGTAAGTGTTTTTTTCACCACAGCCCGCAACACGAGGCTGTTCTGCAGAAAGTAATTTGAAGACAAAACCCCCAAAAGACCAAATTCAAAATAAAATCCCATCAATAAAATCCCACATCCATTCTTTCAATGTTCTTTGATTAATTTTCTCCCAAGATATAAAAATTAAATAAATCCTTTTTTGTGTGAGGTTTTTAACTTGGGGGCAGGAAGAGGAGAAGGAATTTGAAAATGTGATAAGCAGTTAATACTCAAAATGCTGCCATGACAGGTATGTGACCGTTTGCTTTCCAGTCTTGTCCCTCTCGTGCACTTGCAAGATCCAGGAGTTCTGCAGAAGCACAGGCAATAAATGTCACGTTGCTGCTCTGTGACCTCTCGCAGGTCACAGACGATGTGGTGAGAAATTTCCATGGGGGATACACACAATCCTCCTCCAATCCAGGAACAGCATTTCAAAGACATCTGAGGTTAAGGAACGGGAAACAGAGGGCCCCAAATGTGAAAAGGGGAATTTCACAGCTCTGTGTCCTCACAGGAAAACAACATCTGAGTACCAAGTTCTGAAAGAGAACTGCTTTTGACATTCCTCTGTGATGGTATGCAATGAAAACTGAACATCTTAGTTTCCATCTCTCCCGCTTCACTTACCACTCCAAGATGAACAGAAGTTCCTGGCTCAGGGATGGCAAGTTTATGAAATGTTTCCAGGAGCTCACTCCTTTGACTATCCTGAAAAGTGTAAAGAAAAGTGTGAAAATAGATTTATACACTAGACTACAAACAGAAATAAATGTAGTTTCCTCTGACAGCTGGGTTTAATAGCATGATTTTCTCAGAATATTTTTTTCCATATGTATTTCTGCAACCTACTGAGTCACCAACCTATGCACTGCAGAGTTACTCAGCTCCGAGCAAGCCAGCTTTCACTGCGAGTTCTAAATAACAACTCACTAACTCAGGGTAAAGCCAAACGTATTTAACCCGTCTAGATGGAGATGTCATCCCAAGTGCTTCTACCTCAAATGCAAATGATTCTGACAAATGCAAAATACAATTATTTTTTGCCACAAAACCAAAGCAGTGATCTAACTGGGAAGACTATACTTGTAGCTCCCATTTTTTCACTGTCTCAAGACTGAACTATACTTTGCTTTGCTTTAAAAAAGCTTAAAAAAAGCAAAACAGCATCTGAAGGGCTCAGGCTAGATGATGAGACATGCGTAAGCACTTTGCATCAGTGAGCTTAGTTCCGAGCTTAGGTTACACGGCAAGTAAAGATGGATCAGACCTCTCAAAGTCTCAAGAAATGCTGCAAGACGGGAATTGCATGGACATGCTGAATGCAGTGCAGGTGATCAGGAACCTGCAGTTTGCGTGTCCGCAGGGAAACCAGTAACTTGTGCTGGATCCACACGCATATTCTTGGACTTTACCTTTTCCAAAAAATACTTTAAAAGCATATTTCTTTTTCAAAGGCACTTGGTTGAATATGATCTTCCGTATTACTGCATCATATGGAGGAATAATTCACATGGTCGTCTCTGACACAAGCATCTCTTAAATCAGCTTGTCTTCGTCTTCTCTGCCTTGTTTGATACTGGGGCAGGGGAAAGAAGGATTAGTATATTAGAACAATACCTGTCCTTTTGCTGAATAATCTGCCAAGACATTGAGCAGCTTATAAAAGACTTCGAACCATGGGAGGTAACTAAAAAAGAAAGAAAAAGAGCACAATTTAACTTGCTAGATCTCAGTTAACAAATCCCAGACTGCTGGTCTTCGCTGTATCGATGCATTCTAAGAGCAGCCTCCAGTGGATGCGACACTTCATCTGTTTGGAAAGACGGGTCAAACCTTCCGTTTGTAGGAGAACACTGGCAACAGGTTGGAGCACCCCTCTCCTTTGAGGAATGAGCTTCAGTGTTTTCTCTTTCCTCACGTGTCCAGCCACAGTGGGCACCAAACACCAGCTGCGGCACCAGCCCTGTGGTGCTGCCAGGCCAGCGCTGGGGTTCACCTTCCTTCTCACCCTGTGCATGAACATGTTCCACCATAGTGTTGTATTTTTAATTGCAATTATTTCCCAGAGTGTACGTTGAACCACCAGTCTTCTGCACAGCTGCTGAGGTGCTGAGGTAAACTGCAGACGGACAGTTGGTTTGGGTTGAATCCCAATACAACTGGATTTTTTTCAATTGTATAATCAGTTTTTAACTGTTGTCAAATCTTATTCCATCACTGTATTTAGCCCAGCCCTTACTTTGGTCAAATAGAAATGTTACCTTCAGTACCTTTGCAGAAAACTTACATAAGAAAGAAAGAAAATGGAAAGGCAAACATGCAGAAAAATCATCTCTTTTTCACTTACATTATATTTCAATTCCACAAAATAAGACAGAGAGTGTTACTTTTCAACACAGCATACTTTGGCCTGCTTTGTGCCCTATTTCCACGGCACGGTTCTTTATTCCAACTCCTTTTTAAATACCAGCAAGGAATTTCCCCTCAGCTGCAGCGAATGGGAAAGCAAGTCTGGGTGACGCACAGACTCATTCCTCTTTTAATCACAGATGCTTTCTGAGGCAAATGGATGCTATTTTGATACAGTCAGACAGAATTTAAAGTTTTTTATGAAATATGACTGCATCCTGACAACTATAAAGAATGGAGTGCCCCTGGTCCTAACTGTGCAGCTCTCGGTAATAAATGAAGTGAGAAGCTCTATATGAGACAGATAAAGCGGATGGCACTCCATCAGTAACGTTTGTTTGAAGCCTGCAAATGCTACTGTAAAATGTAAGTAGCTTATCAAAATATACTGATAAGCAACTTAACTTTTCATGTTATATGACAGTATTATCATTTAAATTAATATGCTCTAAGCATCTTTACAAACTATGTACTAGAATAGAGCAGGAAGACAGACAATTACCACTTTAAACAGCATTTAAGTTTGGCATTATATTGTAAACAATCAAGAAGGATTAGCTAGAAGATAAGTTTCTTTCTTTCTGTTTAGTTAAATAAACTTCAGCAGAGTTAAAAGCCATTACAAGAGTAACAAGAAATCCTCTCAAAACATATCTGCTAAGTAGAGATTAAGAACCTGGTAAACAAATCCTTGCAAGGCATCTATCAAAAGCGTTTGAAAAGACAGAAAGCCAAGGCGGCAGAAAGCTCCCTGACAGGATGAACCCGCAACTTCTTTCAGGAAGGCGAATATAAAGTTCTGCTTAATTGCTCAGGGAAAGAGAGTTTCTTGCTGGGAAGTTTTCTTTCTGGAAAGTTTTCTTGATGAAAAAGTATATTTACAGGATTAAAAAGAGAATCTTTTCAAATATTATTGTTTTTGTAATGTATGTGTCAGCATCAAAGCGACAAACAAAAGCAAGTTACCTCTGCTGCTTCTGCCAGAGCTGCCCTTCAGCTGGTGCCCAGCATCGCTTGCAAGGAGCGCTGCAGGAACCCACTAGGGACAAGACTGAGCTCCCAACCAAGGCCAGGTTGTGCTCTTTCTTCAAGATTTACTGAGATTTACTGATCAGTCCTGCTGGGGGCCTGGCTGCTCACAGCTAAACCCCGCACCTCGCTCCCGTGCAAGGGACTTCTCTATTACTGCCACGCACCAAACACGACACATCTGTAGGTTCTGCCCATGGGAACATTCCATCCAAATCCAATCTTAATTCTTTTACTCAACACCTAGAAATAGCTTCTATGATTCTAATTAAGAATAGCCCAGGTGAAGTCTCACATTCACAGTGCCAAACACCAGCAAACCCTTCGCAGAACAAGAGGGTGCAGCCTGAATTCTGCTGCCTTTCCCTTGTCTCTTCACTAGTATCTTCTAATGAATTTCATTCTCGCCCTTTATCACTAACTCTTCCTTATTTTAACCCTCGGTTTCCAACAGATAGTTAAGCATCTCAGCATAACCACCTCTTTTTCTTATTTTAAGAATAACTGCTCATTTTGAGGAGAGAAGCTTCCCAGGTTTGAAGCTGAGGAACTTAGCTGCAACTGGAAGCCCACCTCAGCACAATCCCGCACTCGGGATCTGTGTGGCTCTTACTCCAGAGGTGCAAGACGAGATAAAACAAACCAACCCACCACAAAATTGCACAAATTACATGGACAGTCTCACTTCAATTTTCACCTCCCTCCTTTGTCACGGCAGAATTCAGGAGCTCTCTCATCCTGAAAGCTTTGGATACATTGGGAAACTAATTTATCCTGCCATCTTCAATACCTTACTTCATCACTTATTCCATGTGTTTACTGCTCAACAGTGGAACAGTTCTGCTTTTATTAGACCAAACTGTGACAAGTTAAAGTTGAAAAAAAATAAAATAAAAAAGAAATACAGTTATTGGAATCCGTTTGGAGGTGCCTGCCAAAAGGAAAAAAGAAAAGATGTGGATTTTTTCTTTGAGGCAGCCTTTAAACACCCCTCCAAAGACACGAGGTTGAATTTATAACCAAAAACTTTCTGTAGTGCACGGCCCGTAAGCAGCACAACTGGTAGCGCTGCTGAAGATTTATGGCTTATGACTTGCTCATATTTAATTTGTAACCAAACACTTCCCCTTCCTCTTAGCTACCTTAGAACTTTTGATTAACTCTTGTTTTCACAGGTCAGAGGTTAAACAAAGGAAGGGAAGCGCTCTGGAGTGAAATTGCCCAGAGCACCACAGCCCAGGAGCGCTGCACCCGCACACACACACCCGGCCCCTTCCAGCAACATCAAAAAAGCCATAGACTAGGGATTCTTCAAGGGAGTTGAAGTTCAAAGACTCCAATGAGCATAAATCAGATTGTGGCTGAAGAGTAAATAAAAATAAAAGGGCGATTTGAAATTATTACTAATTGGACACCCATTTTCAGTTTCCTCACGTGTATACACACACACATAGAGCGACATATTTGGCGCAAATCACAAGAATCAAGTCAAAGCCTACTCAAACGAGGCTTCCTCAGGCTGCGAGATGGGTTCAGCGCTCTGCGTGTCTCCGTCCGAAGCTGCGGCGTGCGACGCAGCCCCGGCGCTGGAGACAGGCCAGGCTGACGGGAATCGAGCACAAGCACAGGAAAGCTGCTTATTATGCTACAGAAGGTCTGCACAGACTCCACTGCGCGACTTGCACAGTACCTTATTCAGTAACTCATATGTCATCACCTTTTTAGTGCGCTCCTTGAAAGTACAAACCATCATTAGTTACATGTGTCACAGCAATTAGGGTCAGTCAGAACGTTAAGACAACAGCGCTGAGCTGCAGCTTGGCGATACGAACGGTTCCAAAATGCGCTGCTTAAGAATGGCCGAGCAAAACCAACAACGGACAGGCCAGGCCGACACAACAGGGAAGATGGAAAAAGAAGCCAATGAGCATGATAGCAACCCCCCGCGATCCCTGCAGGTAGGGGTGTGCACTGATGAAGAGGTTCACCTTGCCTGGACAGGCAAGGAGCAGGAGAGCCCTTTGTCCTCAAGTGCAGATCAAGCCAAAGGTGCTGAGGGGAAGGAGGACACCGATGAGCCGGACCCGGCAGCTGCAGAAGGCCCTGCTCACCAGCCAGCCCTGCTCGCCAGCCAGCCCTGCTCTCGCAGCTCCAATCTGTACTTCAAAAGTTACACTGAACAGAAAATGTCAGCACCCAATATGAGCTGCTACCCAGATGAAAATGCTGTACTGCAGTCAATTTAGCTTTGAATTTTTCAACATATTAATCCACTTGTGTGCTTTAACATATGAAAGGAAAAAGCTGCTCTACTCTGCAGCACATGGGAGGTCATGTTTTCTGACCCCCAGAAGGGACTGCAACCAAAACCGGAGAGTTTAATAGCTGGCACTTCTGAAATAAAGCAACTGCATTTATATGCACGTATATACACTCCTCAAAATCAACTCCCATGGAGTTGGACTTGCACTAAGTTGCACTAAGGAGTTGGAAAATGTACTGAGAACTTCAGCAGCAAAGCCACTCTGCGTTCCAGTAGCAGCAGCAAATCCCAGAGGCAAGGGGGACCTTTTGAAATTACTTTTGCTAATTACCATGCGATGGTTTATACAGCTAATTCTCACTATCGACAGCTCCAGCATTCCACTTCACTGGGGTGCTGATACCATGAGAAAGCAAAGCAACCACTTCTGGAAAGGCACCTGCAGCACCTTCGGTTTCCTCTGAACCCTAGGAAGACACGTACCACCTCAGTTCACACAATTCCTACAGGTCATCTTCTAGTCTGTGTATAGGCAGACCTGTGTTTTGGTGCACGTGTCTTTGTCACCTGAAATTAAGGAGGCAGAGCAACTAGTCTAACATCAACTATTCAACACAGCATCTCCTAATAGACTGAGTTGTAAGCACACGTAACTTTTATTCCCTCCATTCACACAGATCAGAAGTGGAATTTTTAACACGTATTTATTTATAACACGTACTATATATTTTGGTAACAGCATAACCAACTGCCATCTCCCTTGCAAAACAGAAGAGTCATTTCCATTTTACAGATGGGCATACTTCTCTGTAGTGACAGGCTCACAAAATCTGTCTGTATTAGCCAGGATTGGAGGCGAGGAGCTCCTGAATCTTGACCTTTTGCTCATCTACTCTGGCCTAGAATATTTATTTCTGTCAATAATGCGCTTGACTCTTACATAAACCATAGTACATATACTCTCTAGCTTCACTGGGAATACTCTTGATTGACAAAAGTGTAAGGAAGAGGAAATTCAGGCCAAGTGTTTCTTCTGCCAGCACGACTTGTGCATGTGACAATATAACACAGTGGCGGTTCAGCTCATGGACTCTGGATAACTGATTCAAACCATCGATGACCTGGTCCTTAGTTGTGGCAGCGCAATCACTACGAAGCCCAGCAGGCTTTTCTAACATGTCAAAACGTTGGTCTCATGAGTGAAACACCTTTTTTAGCATGGTTGTACTCATATGATGCGAGTGACTCGTATCAATAGAGGTACATGTGCTTCATTCTCTACAGCCACTCCAAGCAACATCCCTGTTCCACACTTGAAAACCTTGGGAGATTGGGAGAGTCGTGTGTGAGGTTAACATCTCAAGTGAGATTCAGCAAATTGGAAAAAAGATGGAATCTATGAGGATTATTATTCCTACTATCACTAATTCCAACATACTGGCCCAGGGAATGTTCCTGGTGAAGCAGAACACACGTTTTTAGACTGTGGGTACTTGTCAATACTCGCAGGCCAAACAACAGATCCTGCATCTGGAACTCACAAGGCATCTCTGTGGACAATCCCACCATCACCACCATGTTTGAAAGAACATCAGTACAGAAAATGTATCAAAATTTACCGTGGTCTCTTGGAGACTAGTTATCTTAAGACTTCTTGCATTTACAGATAATTTATATCACAATTTATACTTAAAACCAACACTGCTTCTTCTTTGCATCCTCCTGCAGCTGGCAGCTCAGGACACTCCTCCCAGGTAGCACCCTTCCTCACGTTAGCAATCCTCCTCTTCTTTGTGATTGCACATTCTGCTGATGAACTGAGTTCTGTTTGCCAGTCACTGCGCTCCTCAGGGGGGTTGTGCAGACACAATTTTAAATAGTGAAAGCACAGCTATCGAAACACTTTTTCCTTTCCTTCACTAAAAATGTGAATTTCCCCTTTTAATTATTTTTAAATTCCACCTTAATTTTGGAAGGCTAAGACTGAGTGAAATGCCAACTACATATTTTTTAAAATAATCATTCTCTCCTCTGAGGAGAGAGGTGGGTCTTCCTATGCCTGTTATTTTCCTTGCAGTAATACACTATTAATTTTTTTTTCACCTTCCATTCCTTCCCCCACCCAACGTCTCCAGCATTTTTTACAAAACGCATTTGAAAGAACCAAGGCATCTCTGGGCTCCTTTGGGAATTTCCGTGGGCTAAATTCCCAGTTCAGCCATTTCTGTGTTCCAGTGTCTTCCCCTACACCTTCTGGAACTCAATACATCATTATTGTCTCGTCTAGACTCGGTCTATTGACACATGCTCACACTTGTAAGCTTAAACACATACACACAGACCCACACATCTCCATAGCAACATCTGTGCATGTTGATGAGACGCAGCCTTACCTTCCTCAGGAGCAGCCAACCGCCTTTTTTGAACATCAGCTTGTTTTCTTTTTTGTTGTTGTTGTTAGTATTTCCAAGTTCTGTCTCCGCACTAGCCCCCAATCCACCGTAGGAAGCCATCCGGATCCTTTCCTTTCCTTGCTCTCAGGTTTTCTTTCCTTTTTGCATCTTCCCCAATTTTGTAATAAACTTCCCGTGGATTGTTACCCATGAGTGATCCTTCCATGATTCCACGAGGCTCAGCTAGAAATTCTGTATACTAAGCACGTGACTCACATACATATCTTAGAAGGATTTAATCCCCCAGAACTGGCTCACACAGAACTTGTGCATCTCACCTCATGGAGCACCTTAATACTATGTAATTATCAACAAAAAGCGCTTGCTTTGGTGACTTGCCACTGTGCATTAATAATAGAAGTCAATTAAAACATCCCCTTTCCTGTTTTTCTACCCCGTGTGACCACAGCTAGGCAGTCAGGGCAAGTCTCACTCGCGCAGAGACTCCCAAGTTCACTAAACACCACGATTGAACCCAACCGCTCCCCAAAGAGCTCCAGCGGCTCTCGGAGCGCAGCAGCGGCTCTCACAGCGGGCAGCTCAAAGGGGCTCAAAACACCTCTTTAACAACACAAAGGCAGAAAACTGTAACAAAGAGATTTATGCTGTAACAATTTTACATTTTAGTCAAGCTACAAAGTGCAAGAGAAGCCCGAGATAACCATTCCGAGGGGCTTTTGTTAGTGCGCTACCATCTAATTGGGACATCGCAAATGGGACCGACGTCTGAGCCTGACAAAGCTGTCACCCTTCCCCAGATTCTTTGTGGTCACTCTAAAACCTCAGGGGGGAAAAAACCCCCATCCAGTGCAGCTGCACTGTGGAATTTATGTAAATAAAACAAATTCAGAAGAACTTTAGTGTTACAGTATCCAAGGTCGGGAAGCTTCCTTCTACGACCTGAGCCCACTGCAACCTCCCCTGCCTCTCGCAGGAGCACTCTGGGAGGGAAGAAAACAACGTCATTTTACAGTCTGAGAAAGAAAACAGCTTTTCAATGAAAAACGTGCCTTGGGCATTCACTGAAAATCATTCTGTACAAAAAGAATCTGTGTTTTAAGAACCTGTAGCATCACAACAGTTCGGACTGGAATACGGGGATACTGCACCTTCTGGCTGACAGGTCAATGCATTAACATCCCACGTCTGTAGCAAGAGGCTGCTCAATCACAGACACAGAAACACAGGCGCCATTTGGAATGTACAACATTTGAAGCGCCTTCAATAGTCGAGCTTTTTTCTCGCGAACTACCTATGCAAAGCTTAAGAAAATTTATTGAATTTTATGATAGAATATTTTGTGTTTGATTAATTTCAGGAGTATCTTTAAGGTCTGCTCTGTTGTTGGGGACTTTCCGTTTCCCCTCTGGTCGATCGCTCCTTTTCAAAAAACCAAAGATTTTTAACTTCTAACACACCAGTTATTCGCACCACTGGGAAAACTTGCCAAGTGATATTTCTCCAGTCAGCCCACACGGAGAAAAGAAAAAGGAATTCATTTAGAAGACAGAACCCAGGGTCTGCTGAAACAAAATGCAAAACTGTACGTAGATTTTGGAGAGTACATACATCTCTAAAGCCAGCCTGGGGCACAGGCTGACGAGAGAAGAGAAGTGTGCAATTTGATCAGCTTTACTAGAGTGCAATCCCTACTACACAAGGCTGTTATGGAGTAGAAAGCTGCAGTCCTTACTGTGCCAGCTCATATAGGCACATCTGAGCAGGTAGAGCTCCCATCTCAAACGGAGCACGTCATGATGATTAACTCTGGAAGATCAAGTGCATTATCTTAATTTTAAAAAAAGTTTTTTACTAGATGTAAAATTGAATGGGAAGCCCCATAACCTCCCAAACACAATGATAAGGTCTCTTGTTCCTTTTCTGAAGGGAAAGTTACATATCTTTGCGGTTTTCAGTTTAAAATCAAAAAAGAAACTTCTCAAGTATGTTCAAGAGTAAAGGACTTCAGTAATGACACGAAATAAGGGTACATAAAGAAAAAGTTTGTTTGCATTTACAAGGCAAACACTGACATTTACATCTTTATTTGCTTATTAAAACCACAGGCAAAGGATGCCCATAAAGGCCACTTGGTGAGAAGAAGGGTGTTACTGAAGTGCCTGACAGTTTAAAGTAAGATTTATGAAATCCAACAAGATAGCCTTGGAGTTCAAAAGACAACAATTATGTTCCACTTAATGCCAATGGGAATACACAGAACTATGGTTTTGCTTAGCCAGGATAAAATGCTCCAATTAACAAATAAGAAGAGGGCAGAGAACAGCCTTAATCTGAGAGAAGTTACAGATGATGCTGGCACTAAGTTTCCTGGACTTTAAAAAAAAAAAGGTTATGAAGTAGTTAGAGCAGTCTGGCACAAGAAGCTTGGTTTTAAAACAGTAGGGTGCGTTAAACAGCACAAGAGCCGAGAGATCACCACTGAAGTGACAACCCAGAGAGCAGATTCCAAAGGCTTAGCTTGTCAGGGAATCTCTCTTCTCAAACTACGTTTAAAAGCACACATGAAAGTGCTGGAAGAGAGAATTCTAGATGTGGCAGACAATCAGAGATCCCACTAGGTTTGAGACATCTGGCATCAGTTGAAATCCATCACATTTCATTTGGGGATCAAAGACTACCGTTAAGTCTATCACAGGTTGAAATAGTAGATCCTGAACAGCCTTTTCATCCCAATGCAAATTAACCTTTTTTCCTTGACCAGAGAAACAGCTCCTTTTCATTACAGACTCCAGTCATATGTGCTTGTGGAGCTGTGCCCTCTCGTACTGAGTTTCAGCTGAAATTTCAGTAGAATTATGGACTTTTTATTACAAATCAGAAGTGCTCCCTACCAGCTAAAGGCACAATGTGCTGCAGCACATGTTGCAGTGAGCGCCGGGAGCCAGGGGACTTGGACACATCTTGTTTCACAATCTGTAATGGCAACAAATTCCTGAAGAGAAGAAAAATCTTACACACCCCTATATTCCAAGTCCCCAAAACTCCAGGTTAAGGAACCCCCAGTGTAGTAAATACAGCTCAAACAGGATCCACATCATCAGAGCCAACTCATTCCACTTCTAGAGCAACCAACCCCAGGTAAGACCAGTGCTCATCTCTGGGAAAGAACAACTCACCATGATAAGAAGTTATAGTTAGAGCAGAAGAATCAGAACTGTCAGATCAATATTTAAGGAAGGTAAGTAATTAGCTAATTCATAGGAGGAAGGCCAAGGTTTTCACAGGCTAATCACACTGTCACACAAGAGAGAGAATTAATTGCCTTCCGAAGCACAGAAAGGAGTATCTGCTTAATGAAAGTGTGCCACGTGCTAAATACGTTGGTCTCAGATCACCACCATAAGCTGATACAGAAAAAGCCTGGAAAATCATATCAATAAATACAAGGAAAGTTCTAGTAAGAGGCAAACATTTTATGATCAAGATGGCAAATATCCCATTTCATATTTCCCTATTGAATTGAAGACTTCTTGTCTAACAATCGGTTTAAGTTAAAATAGGAGATTGCCCACAATCGTTTTATTCTCTGAATACTCAAGCTGGTGACCAACACTAATTAATTCTAAACCACACTGAGCCAAGTTCCTGTTAGGTAACTAATTCTGTGTTGTATGGCTTGGAGGAAGATCTGTCCCTTATCAAGCAGGTTCATAAACAGTCAGGGTTACAAATTCAGGTTTTTATTGCAGATTCATGTACAATCCAGATTACATCGCCTCTACAAACCCATATAAAGCTTTTCTCCTATTATCAGTGTGGCTGAACCATGTTTTCTATTGGAACAACATGCACGAGTCAACTCATGCAGCTTTTCTCAGCAGTTCTACCCCTCGGAACAGCCCTTGCTTCTCCAGTTACCACTGCATAACCTGGGGGCTCCTGCCACATCTTGGGTTTTGAGGGAGGAAGTTGCCCTGTAATCTCTTCGGGGCAATGTTGGATACATCTGTCAGCAAGGACAGGATGGCCTCGCTCCCGACAGATGCGTTTTGTAAACCTTCAGACAGCAACCCCAAAGTGATCCTTTTGTGGAAGAGAAGATCCATCCATCTTGAACTTTTAACTACTTCCTCCCTACTTCTTTGGTGCCAGGGACCTGGGGTTTTCCCCAAGGTGATGCGCTAATTCATTCTGTATTAGCCATAAAATGGAAGTTTCCAAGCCAGTCAGCCAGGGCCAAAGGTAATAAAAAGTGACATGATTTAATTACTTCTGTTACAGTTGTTCAGCAACTAAAGAAGGTGTGACATGAAGCCCTAATTAATTAAGTAAAATCGCTTTCTGGTCAGTAGGCAAGACCAGTGAAGTAGCTGGAGCAGAATGCAGTATCCTTAGCTTTATCCAGTTCCACCAGTAGCAAGACATTAGCATTACTAACACTTGACATTTTTTTGTTGTGATCCTTCTCACTGATATTTTACAAAAGAGTTTTGACTTGCAGTCAAGGCTAAAGCTTCGGCAAAATCTGCAATAAACTTCCTTTAACACACCGTCGCTATTCTTTAAATCCACTAAAAGTCTGTTAAATTAGCATTGCCCCAGATTGGTAACGCAGAGCGTAAAGGAGAAGGAAGGGGGCGAGGAGGGTGTTTTTCAGGGATCCTGGGTCTCTGAGCAGGACAGCACCAAGAGAGCTCAAGTAGTTGTAAGTAATAACTAACTTTATATTGTGTATTTACTTGTTATCTTCTGAGAGCAAATACTGTTCTTGTTTCACATTTTCACAAGTTCTGTCAAGAAACTCCAAAGATGCAAAATAACGTCAATGAACTGGAGATCAGGACTCGAAAAGCATCAGAAAGCATCATGAGGATTCATTTGTCCCTTCTGCACACATTCCTCATGCTATTAACTTTGCCCTTCACTTTTATTAATCCACAGCTGCAGACTGGAGGGCTTGGGGGACATCCCCTCCTTATTAACATCATCAGAACGCAAGCTCCCCACGCCTGTTGCTGCGTGCTTAAAGCATTTCCTTATTCACACTTCTCTCCGTCTCCACTCCATGATCCCTTGTTCTCACGTGGCTCCTGATGTTACAGACTGATTTAGCCCCATAGTACGTGCAAGAGAAGTGTGCGAGGAAGCTGATGCTGAGAGAGCTCCACGTCCTGCTCAGGACCAACAGAAAGCAAGAAATAGCAAGAAGGAAACACAATAAGAGCTTAAGTGAAATGCGTATGATTTTGAACTTGAAAATGACAACACTTTTTCTTATCACCACATCTCAACCAGGGCTTTGGAACAAACCTCCCTCGCTGACCCAGCGGCAGCGATCCATCGGTGCAGGTTCTAGAGTGAGATTTGGAAGCATTTTACTATTACGCTCCTCATAATTCAAACTCTGTTTTGTGTCTGTCTTTATAGGTCATTGTTGGCCAGATGGAAAATATTAAGGAAAAAGGATTGCAACTAAATCAATCGGCTGTAGTCTGCTGCCAAAAGGCCCCAGGCTAACTACAAGCAGATTTGCAAGCAGGCTCTGCTCCGTTACAATCTGAGATCTGGCACATCCTTTGCCCTGACTAACAGCAGGAGGGCACGGGGCCAGCTGAGAGCAGCTACTGTGCCAAACAGACTGTGCAGGTCTTGCTGCTTGAATGCTTCCACAGAAAGGAGAATCGATGGGACTCTTTTGTAAACAACTCCCTGTACTTTCTGGCGGCTACTAACTTCAAAAGTGGTAAAACTTTATCCCACTACAAAATTAATGCAAGTACACAGCCCAGACCTGCTACCAAAATCAACATGTAGAGAAATAAATACCACCGTTAAAGGGCAGCAAACTTTCGGCTAAAAATAACAATGTATATATAGACATATATAATGAAACACAAAATCAAAACATCTTTTCTCCAATGCTAAGCACTAAGAGCAGTTAGAAAATGGTTGAGCAATAGCCAAATAAAGTATTCATATTAATATTCTTTGCAACCTCTCATTTACAAGTAAGGCCTTATATTTGATTATTGAAAATCTGACTCTTAATGTTTATATTTGTCTAATATAAACACAGCCCAGGAGATACCTTTTTGTTTTGTACAGCTCATGTGTGCAGTTACCAACCAGCAGGTCCAGTTTCTCTAGGGGGTTCAGTGGGAAAAAATATTTTCCTAATATTAACCAACTAAACTCTTACACATTCAGCATTTTATTGTGGACACCCAATCCTGCAGTACCTGCCCCAGCTGGACCAGATCGCATATGGACTCACAGATTTTCCTGGCTGGAGCCAACATTTCATGGTATTTTACAAGACTAGGATTTATTTTTCTTTCTGTAATCAAGATAAAACCTCAAACCTGATAGACGGACAGCAATAATTTCTGTTTCTAGTGGATGGTAAGAGAAAAACTGATAGAAAGGGAGGGGAACTTAGGTTTCAAACATCATCCCCAGCTCATCATGTATGATAAAGCCATAAGGCACGTGTCACCAGCGAGCAGAAGAGAAGAATGAAGGTGTGCTTGACAAGGCAGAATAAAAGCCAAGAATCTCACATCACTTAAAACGCAACCGGTATTCTTCCATTACCTAGAAAGACGTTCCTCTCCTTCATACCATGTGTCATTACAAAAAAATCCAGGGATCAGAACTTGCAAAGTTTTCTGCCTTTTTAAAATCTTTTTCCTATTACATTTGGTATTTAAATTTTACTTCTTATATATTGACAACCTCAGATAATTTGCAACTATGTCTGGAGGACCCAGCATAAACTGGTAACATTTGGGTACACAAAAGTGAAACAAAAAGGGTAAAAAACCAATCCCCCCTCAAAAAAACATTTGAAAAGGAAACAAAATATCTTCTTACAGTGGGTTTATTTTGCTACTGGGACAAATTGCAGAAAGAACATTTAACAGGGTAAACATACTCTAGTATATTTCAGAACAAGGACTAGAGATAGGAAGGTGCCTCCAGCCCTGGCCGGTTGTGCTGAGCCACGCACGGTGCTGGCCATTTCTGCGCCTGTGATTACGAGGTGTGCGGATTAGCAAGGTTCTACCACATTTAAGTTTCAACAAAAATATTTAAACCAAGTCAACCATGCCTTAAAACTTCAAGCTCAGCAAGCAAAGCCTTTAACAGACCTACTGACACCGCAATGAAAACTCCAAAGCTTTTCACTCAGTGTCATTTAATATATTCCCTATTGACTTGTTATTTATCAGCTACATCTAGTTGAAAATAAGAATTCATTATTTATGAGTTCAGTGGAATCGACTCCCTTCAATGTCAGTCTTAAAACTCAAAGCACCAAAATGCAATTCTGCTGCTACAACCACTATGGTGCCCAGGATTTCAAAGGAAGGAACAATTACAAGGCAACACTGTACAGCAGAAAATAAACGTCTCACACAGAATCAGCTGGATTCTTTAAGACTTGTCTTCGTTTGTGACACTGCTGGTTAGACTGATACTTAGGTGTGAAAACGTGCAAAACCCTCTTTTGTATTTTTGCAGATGTACACCCAGATGAACCCACACTCTTATGAAATTCAACACATTGAGGTGATTAACAGTGTTTGTGCACATTCATGACCAATAAGAGAACCAAAAAAAACTATGGATAAACTTCAACAGAAGCTTCTTAGTGATGGGACAGAAAAAAAAATGTGTTATCACATGCTGTTAATTGTTTAAGGCTATTTTAATAAGTGTATTTTATTTGATATTGCAGAACATAGAGTTACATTAGCTTTCTGAAACTAAAGAGATACTGCAAAACTTATTTAAGCTATTTGAGGAAGATAAAATACTAAGACAGCCTTACAGGCTTTCTGAAGTAAGTGCCTAGAGTCTGGAAAAGTTTAACAGCAGAGATGAAAATGGAAGACAATAAATGAGCAGATGTAATAGAAAATTTCATTCGCCTTTTCCTGGAACAGTATTTTTAAATAGCTCATCCCTATCTTGTAAAACTTGTAAGGACAATAACTAAAAACCACAGGAAGTTTAGAAAAACTACACTGGAAACAGCGTATCAGAAGGAAGAAACACAAAGCAGATAGCTAAACTTAATTGATGTCAAGCTCTCTTTTCACTAGGTTCATCACTTTTCCATATATATTCTGACACGTAACTGGAAATAAAAGCCAGTGCCTGTTTAAGCAGATCAGCAGAAGTAAAACCCCTAAACTTTTAAGATGTAAACTGTTTTATAAACATGTCAAGTTAAAGCAAAATGCCTGCACCAACTGAAGCCCCTTCCAACCCTGTATCCTACACCCATGGCGCCCTCACATTTTCCAAGCCACTTCAGGTCACTCTCCTGTCATACACAGAAGAGGAAGTCAAACTGGTTTGCTACAGTTAAAGCTTGTAAGAAAGCTGAATTTCTGTGAAAGAAAGACAGAGTCTAGCTCCGAGTCCTGCCTGCCCTCATTCCCCTTCCCTGGGAGGTTCACGCAAAGGAACTGAGAAACATCTGCATCTTCAACTCTTGCTTGTGTTCAATACATGTGTAGAATCCACCACTAAAAAACTGACAGAAAACTCTGTGAAGGCAGCAGGCAGAGGCTCAGTAACAACGTTTTTATTAGGTACAATTTTGTTGTACTGTTGAATCAGAGAGATCCAATTTCTCATGATTTATACATGGATTTTTTTTGTGGCCTTTGCCAATGTCTAACAGAACCAGTTTGCTGTTTTCTTTCATCTCTGAAGCGCTTTAAGTAGTACAGGGATTCCAGGGTCGATACACCACGAGAACCAAACAGAATGTCCAAAAAGTGCTCTCTATCAATTCCAGCCATTACCAAATATCTGGCTTGAAAGTATCATATAGATACATCTGGAAGCAAAACACTGATTTTGCTTCTTACCATTTTATTTAACATACATTGGGAAATGTTGCACTGGCCTTGGGAGAAATGAGGCTGATTAGCCTTCGCATCTGCCATTTTCTTCTTTTAAAAAATCCCATGGAAGACATTCTGAAAGACAGACCAGCCTTACTTAGTGTGTGCTTTCATAGAATCAAGCCTTTAACAAATACCTGAATCAAGACTGTAATATCTGGGTGGTTTAACCGTGCAGGTAGTTCAAAGGACACGGAATCCATAGGCCTTTACCCCACCACAGAGGAACAATGGAAAGTTTCATTTTGAATCACTCACAGACACACAAAACCCATTAAGTGGAAAAACTTGTGAAGAAGTGAGTGCACTAGAAAGAGGGTTTGCAAATTTTACCCTTCTATAGTGAGAAAACTAGATTTTAAAGTATGATACAGCCATATTGAAAAAAAACCCCAAGCAACCAAATAACAAAACCACTCAGCCCAAGTTCTAAAATCAAAATATATTCTCCCCCTGCAAGTGTAAATATTTTTCTGTGGCTTTTGGCCAAATCAATGAAAAGGGAAAATTCTGGAAGACAACAGGACAAGTGCTTTAAGACAAACCCCTCAACAAATATTAATTTTCTCCCCCAAAATAATCGAAATACTTGTGGAATTAAAAGCAGTGGTCATAGTTTGGGATTTTTTTTCCTTCCATTCGCAGGTATCACAACAGCAGCGTGTTACATTTCGGAGGCACACACACAAACAGTGGTACACAGGCCCTTAAAGCTGTTTGTCCCCTATGCATCAATGCCCTGCCAGTTGGCAAGCCTGAGCCAGGAAGCTGTCAATTCCAATCAAGTTTAGGCGATGCAGTCCTATTAAAGAAGTCTTGCTGGTTAAGGGGCGTCCACTGTTTCCAAAGCATGGGAAAAAAAAAAAAAAAAGGAAAAAAAAAAAAAAAAAAAAGAAAAAAAAAAAGGAAAAAAAAAAAAGAGAGAAAAAAAAGGGCTCTGCTTTCCTTAGATTTGAGCTGGCAACTTTCACTGACTAGAGTTTTCAAGGAGCTATGAATGAGCTTAACAAAGGAGTTCTGTGGCTAGTTTCTGGCTGAAATCCATGTCAACAGTTTTTAAGGTCACAGGTCACACTAACTAACATTTATTCCCAGCAGACCCCGCTCTAAACACAAGCTGTAAGTAGTACAAATTTGGAATTTTTCTGTAATCCCTTGAGATATTCCTGATCCTTCCACATGTTTCTGCTCAATTAAAAACAATTCTCACTTTGCACCACAAGAGAGGCCCCTGCTCAGAAATCTTATTCTATCCTAAGAATAAATGGACAAAGACTGCAATCAAAGGAAAGGAAAGGGGGGAGGAGAGGAACTCACAACAAATCACACCAAAAACCTCAAATAACTCCATACAGAATCACATTCAGTTAGTTACATTTTCTGCCATCTGTCACAAACTATTATAGATTCATTTCTTTTTATCTTAGAAAAAGAGTGGTGCAGAGCTTAGCTATTTTGGCCGAGAGGGATTTCCACACAAATGTTTCTGCATTTCACTTCAGAAGAATGATTTTCATTTTGGGTACAAAAGCTGAATGCCCACTGAAAACTTCAAATTAAGTAAAATTGAAATCAGAGTTGCACATGGTTATAGCACCTCCTTAAATCAGGAACTCTGCCCAGTAAGTCTGTGAACCAAAGCAAAACTACGTAATCTGTTTTGTTTTGGTTTTACTTTAACAAAACTTGGAGCAAGACAAAAATCTTTGACTTAGATTATTACTGCTCCTTCAAGCCGTTAGAAATAGGTGATATAACTCGTGGTTCAACCGCTAAAATAGAAATTCTACTAGTTAACGAAAAAAATGTGAGGTTTCAGGATACCTACTACATGGCTACAGGAATGAGACGGTGCTTGTCCACCAAGCCTAATTACTCCAGCTAAGCACACACAAACCTCGGGGAGTTCAGGGCAATCCAGCCTGGCCAGTACCACACACTCCTCCAGGGCTGTCAGAGCTGTAATGACCATCACGTACCAGTCATGTACCAACGATCACGTTCTCTTCAAAGAACAGCAGGTTGGGAATGTCTCCACAGGAATTTTTTTTTTATTTTTTAAATAAAAGACTAGAGCTCTCCACTGAATTCAGAACTATCTACATTGTTCACCCTCAAAAGCCCATGCCAAAGCTGATGCTAAGTTAGATGAAAGCGAACCTCTAGAAACAAACAAACAAAAAAGCCCCAGCTAATTAATGCATATCCAATAGGATTTATTTAATTTCAGCCAAAATCCTTCAGTCATTAAATGAAGTCTTAGAAAGAAAAAAATTTTGGGGGGTGGGACATTTTCTAGGGTAATAAAATAACTAATTTAGAACTCAGAATTTGATGACTTCAACTTACTACGCATTCACCATTTGGAGAAGAAATTAATTTAAAAGCATATTAAGTTCTGCAACACGCTGCATTGGGAAAGGTAGTCCAGAATTCCAAGTTACCCAGGAGATTTGGGGGTGTGGCACGTGAACTTGTGGGGTTTTTTTAATCGACTTCACTGCTTAGAACCTGAGGAGCCCCCCCCAGCCCATGTGTGACACTGGTTCTGTGCCTTTGCCCGCCCTCTGCTGTCTGAACTGCAGAAAGGAGTCATCTGTGCTCCAGAGCTCTGCAGCTCCCTGCCACACACAACAGCCTGCACTGGAGCTTCACGATTAGCTAGAAAGGAAAGGAAGAAAAAAGGAAATGGAAGAAGAGAGACAGACTCAGTGGATCTACGTTGAAAGAAAAAAATGAAAAATCAAAGAGCACCCAGAATATGCAGTTTGTAAACTTCATCAAAGACTTTCATCAATCTGTGCGATGCTAACCGACCACAGCGGGAGCAAAACTAAGGAGAAAGGAGCAACGGGAATGACATGAAGAGTCCCAATTCAGGCACTGCTGTAGCTGCACTAGAACTCTGTTTTGGTGTTGGGTTTTTTTGTGGGTTATGAGTTGAAGCAGAAGGCATTTAACTACAACAGAACTCCTCCATTTCTTCTGGGCATTCACTCAACATAAGGGAGCTGACAGCAAAGAACTCTTATCCAGGAGAGATCAAGAAGGGACTCTTACTACTCCTCATTCAGATTTTCTTCTTAAACTGTGTTTCCCCTTTAATTTGTCATTAATTGGGAAAGATTACCTTATGTAACCAGACACTTCCCACATGAGTGAATCAGCACCCAACTAGACAGGGCAGCAGCTACGGGGAGCAAGCCAGGGAAACACCTTCAGTACATGGGCCATCCTGCTGGCCTGCCACAGCTACAAACAGTCGAGATGTCTACTAGAGAACAGAAAGAGGGAAGGAAGATACTGAGAAAGCACCTTGTCCTCGCTTGTGAGTACCTGAGCAGTTGTCCACCCACCAGGCTGGCTGTTCACACCGTTAACTCTGAGCTATCTTTACCTGGGCCATTGCTCAGAAACATCCCATTTCTCATCAATATGCAAAAAAGCAGAATATGCAGAAAGCAGAAGACAGACCGTTCTTAAACTTGTTTAAAACTAAACAGGTCATGTGCCACATGGAAACCTTCAACCCATAAAAGTTCTTAACGGAACTAATGTATTGGGAAGCATTAAACCTGAATTTACTTGCCTCATTTCTTGCAGCAAACGTAAATAGAAAATTACAGACTGTATCCCAATGTGTCTGTGGGAGCTCCTCAAAAAAGACTCTGATAGAGTATTTTTTTGGCTGTTTTAGGTGCAATGCATCGCTCCCAACTTCCATGAACAGTCTGTACGCCAGCAAACTTCACAAACCCCTCAGTGGGACAGGGTAAAGCACACACATACAAACTTTGAGGATGTGGAGAGCATCAGTGACATTCTCTCAGTTACCAACAGATGCTTTGTTAATAAAACTTGCATATACAAACGTCCACAAAATGTCTTAAGAAGATCAGTTGTGACAGCTAAAGATAACAGCTGCCATCGTGCTGTGTCATATCAAATTACTGCTAAGAGACTTTTTTTTTTCCACATTGTTAACTCCAGAACATTGACTACAAACAAATACAGTTATCTACAGAGGAACTCCAAGTGCAAGATACTTTGCATCACTTCTGCAGCAGAGCAGTGACTTTGAGGACCAGATAGGAAAACAATTCTGACCAGCTGGAAATTATAATTGCAGCGTAACACAGCAAAGTCAAACACTGCTTCCTAGAGTCAGCCAAAAGCCAAACCACAGACCCACCTTAAGATACAGAAGCAGCTCTTGGCCCCAGAAGATAAGCGACAGAATCCAAACCTCTGTTTGCTGTCAATGTCTGTAAGCACAAATGTGAAGTTCTGCCCAACTTGGTTAACTGCATGGCTGAAAATAAAGAGAGTAAGAGGAAAAAATTAATGCTGAGCTAACTGTGTCAAAAGTATCCAGCCAAAGTCATTGAACCTGTAACATTTCCTCTTGCAGCAGAGGCTTTTCGAGAAGTTAACTTTGTGAGTATACAACATCGAGAAACTTAAACGTGTTGGCCTCTCGGTGAGGGAGAAGTGATTTTGGTGGGTTTTCTTCCAGTTTAAGTGTGGGAGGATACTAAAAAAGGTATTTACCTTTAAGTAAAAATGGTTATGACTATTCAATGCAGGACACACTGTACGAACCAAACCCACGTTCTCTCATATAACCCAAAACATTTCCTTATTACTCCTCATTTGAGAAATGGTTTAGTCCAAGAGCAAGATACTGTTTAAGACCATACAGATTTCTTTCACACTTGGACATGGACTTGTAGAAGCTTTATTATCCATCTCCCAATTTTGCGTGTATGCCAACACACCATTGCAAACTGCACAGCAGCTGGAGCCAGGCCAGGTGACTCTCCTTTACGGCAGCAGCCAAGGAAAAACACACAGTGATGAACATGAAAAAGTGCTCCAGATTCACAGGTGAACAAAAAGACAGACATCTAAAAGCACTTAAGCAGCCTGAGAATTAGACAGTGTAAGTACTATCATCCTACTGAAAGCTACATGTCAACAGAGCAACCATTGCCATAAACCACACAGAGCTGCTGGGGGATACCAAGAAATCCCTTGCTGGTGTGGTGTTTTATCTGCAAAGCTTGGATGTAATGTTACTATGGTGATTTTAGTATGGTGTTTTAAAAGGGGATTATATGCTTAATTTTAACAAGGTCGAGAGCAGAGCGTGTGTGAGAAATCGCATTCTAACTGACAATTAAAATTATGGAAGAGAAAAAAAAACAACCCATGCTTCATTTGCAGCGGGGAGAAGCTTGTTTATTCAACAATTGTGACAAGTTGGTGAGTTCCTCTGAAGTAACCCTAAAGATTCCTGCATGTATGTGATCCGCAGAAAATAAATGTCTGACAGGTCCTGCTCACGTTTCAGTTGTCAGTTCTCAGACATAGAAAGTGCTTTTCCTAAAATCTTACTATCGATAGATAAGATTCCTGCCATGGTCACATTAAATTGGTTTGCATTCAGCAATGTAAGACTGTTCACCTTCTTGCTGTAAGGGGCAGGTTAATTCCCACACACAGGTCAAAGCCAAGTCCAAATTCACTCACAGAGGACTACAACAAGTATTTATTTATTTATATACCTACACATGTGTGCACTGGTGTATGTTTACACCGAGGAGAGAAGCAACACACCCATCTCCTTCAGCTGCCATATCCTTAACCTGGGACATCCTCTGCCTTCTGGAGTATTGGAAGTTCATTCTTAATTTAAAATTAAGTATGCTACGGGTTAAAATACCTCCTTCGTGTTCAAAATGGTTGGCTTCCACTCATTTCAGTGACAGTCTGTGATATTCAGTCAAACAAGTGACTCCAGAAATGGGAATCACTTTCCATTATGTTCTCATTTGCACCCCATATGGGTTTTCAGCGTTCTTATCTTTCTAAATGTTATATTGCTGGGGAAAAACAAGAAAACAATAAAGCAAACAAAGCCCCTAGGTACAATAAACCTACATATAGCGAGCATAAATATTTCTAGTAGAAACACATACATGAGCAAAATACATATAGGCACTTCCCTGCTCCTTCTTCCCCTTCAGAAAGGAAAAAGATGATCAGCCAAAAGTGATTCCAAATTATGAGAAGTATTTGTGGATTTTAAAGGTCATCTGAGTCAACATGCACTGGTTAAGTAGCTCGTGTTGACAGCCCAGGATATTCAAATTCTCTTTTTATGTACAAATGGGGTACAGCAGAGGCGCTGGTAATAATGGCTGGCTCCAGCAGCGCCTCACCAATGCCTCTCAGCCCCGAGCCGCAGGAACCACCTGGAGGGTTGAAAGAACAGATCGTCTGCACGATCCATTCAAGCTTTCAGCCTCCTCCAGCCCCAGATGACTACATCGGAGGACAAAGTGTAGCAGTGGTTTTATTATGTAGGCTCCTATCTCCAGAGAAGCACAGTGAGATTTCAGCTCCATTCATAGAGACTAGTGAACAGTATTTCAAGGTAACTAAGAAATACCAGCTGGCCTATCTGGGGGGGCGGGGAAAAATGAGAGAAAAAAATGAATAATGGCTCAAATGAGCAGTGATATTAGAAATGGATGTTGATTTATAAAGAAAATCCATTTCTTCCGCAAATATCACAGATGTCACAGAAATGAGAAAAAGATTTCTAGCAGTTTAATCTTGGTTAAGGTCAATGCCATCACTAAAACCACTGGGTGTTAGCTGACCTGAGCTGAGGGATTCTAACCAATTAAGCGATGCCCATGGATGATCCAAGTGATGGTGCATCCGTTCAAAATTTCAGTGTTTGTTCTTTTCATAAAATCAAACATAACTCATAGTAAAAGCAAAACTAAAAAAAAAATTACCAAGTTGTAGATTTTTCTAAATTACAAGAATTACACATTCTGTTACTGTTAAGTTCACTGTAATTTACTTTACGGTTCCCCAAATTAGAAGCCACATTAAGCAGCCACAAAGTAAAGCACCAGCATTCCAGCAGGATCAAGAGGCCTGTAACTGTAGAGCGCTTAATTCATGCTTTGATATTAATATGCGTATTTGACAATGACTACCCAGGCAGTTCCACATCCCAGCCTGGTGCAGAGCTAAAGCAAAATACACTCTTTCTGCTGCCACTGAACACCTCAAACTTTTAAAACTTTTTTTTTTTTTTTGATGGTGCCCATAAAAACCCCAGGAAAAAGTGATTCTAAGACTATAATTTGCACTTGGGTGCTTTAAATCACAGCCGAGCAGACAGAACATTAGGAACGGTATGGTTTTTATTTTCTACAGTGGTTTTATTGACAAGCTTATTTTCTTGTAAAGTTGGAAAAGTTAACACTACCTGTCCACATAGAAGGGGAAACAAAACTTGGTCAAAGTCTGTAGAACTTCCTGTGGAGAGAAAAAGAGATAATTTATACATCTGTTGGGACCAATAAATCTAATATTAACCACATCACACTATTTCACAACTTTGCCCTGAAGAAATAAGAGACAGATGAAGAAATATGGGCTTTATCAATTATATGGAAGGAGTACCAGGCAGTCAATCATGTGAAATAATAAACATGATCAAACTTCATTAAAAATGAAAAATTAATCAAGATTCACACATGGGCAGGCAGCAGGAGCCATCCAGCAATTCTCCGAAGAGTAGGAGGAGGTTGGGTTGTCGAGTGTTAACACCTCTCCAGGGACAATCTCTACCCTGACCATATGGATCATAGTGAATAACACCAAACCACATGGGCTTGGCCTGGCAGGACCACTTCTGCTGGCACAGCTTTTGACTGTTACCTAGGAACAGAGGTCTGGGGGATTAGAGAATACTTCCTAACATCAGCGAGATAAATAACAAAAGATAAAGCCAATAGGTCTCATAGCAGGAATGTTTAATGTTGCCTGCTGCTATTAGAAAGAAAACCTGACTGTTAAATGATTGATTAAAATAATATGTATTAAAATTAATACGAATGGTTTAACCTACAAACCTTTTTGTTTTAAGTTGCAAACCAGCATCACAAACAAGAGCAACTTTCAAGCACAGCCTTTGCACGATATCAAAGAAAAACCATGAACACAGAAACTGAAAACAATGATCAGCAGAGAAATTCATCATTTTCAACTTTACCGCTCTGAACAAACACAGCCGTTAAAGAGGCAAACCCAGGCACGTTAGTCCCCCAGCAGCTGTGTTCGTAGACAAAAGTAATCCATGTATATTATACTGTTCTATAACACTCCAAATTTTAATTCTATAAACCACAGCCCACCGACTGTCAGGGTCTGCCTCATTGACAGACCTTTACTAGCAGCCAATTCATTGTTCATTCTCCTTCACACTTCAATATTTCAGGACCTGAAATGTAAACTATACTTCTACTTTCAGCTGAACCCAGATAGCCCTGACTAAACGACAACCCCTCTGATGAATTCAACACTTTTCTGACCAATAGCAATAAATTATCATCAATAACTAAATTGATGCTTCTCGCTTCATTTATTTCTAAACCCAGTGCCATCATTTAACAAATAAACTACATCAATCTAATAACCTATTCAATGAAGCAGAAAACATATTGACTCCCTTGCAAGAACATGTTCCTCCTACATAATTCAAACCAGCACATCCCATTCTTAGCAATGGTTTCAGGCTCAACTGCTCAGACACTTCTTTCGAGGCTTCCTGACAACTAAAACACGGCAAGTTCTTAAGATTTCAGGCAGAAACAGATATGGAAACTTTGACTTCTTGACAGTTTATTGATAGATTATTTAACAACCTCCCGTTTTTAAAGAACAAGAAAGGATCTACTGAAGAATACCATGTTAAGCAGAGAAGTAGCCTCCTTCCAATTTCAGGAGGAAACTTGGAAAGGAGCTGTACAGGTTTCACAGTAAACTCTGCAGAAATATGTATTTTGATACAAAATAATGCCCTGAGAGTAAAGGCCTCATTAATGTGATTGGGCTCATCCTTGTGCAGAACCTCTCAGACTTCCACAAGGATCAACCGTCTGCTCAACAACTCTTCTTGTCAAGATGTAGTTTTTGTGCACAAATTTTAAATATTCCAGTCGCCCTTTACCCACAATGGAAATCTGAGTGCTTAAAATATTAAAACAACTCCCCCCCTGCAGAATTTTAAAAGAATCAAAATTGTAATTGCAGGAGAATAAAGCATCTATATTTTTATTGGCTTTATCAACACAAATGCTCCTCAAAATAATGAGCGCACATCTAGTTTTCAGAAATGAAGCCATGTAGCTGCTGCTTAGAGTTCTGAAATCAAACCGTGTTAAAAGGTAACGAGGCAGTCACTTCAAAACTGCAGCATATATTCTCCGCATTATTTTCATGATTTCAGTAATTACTGTAACTGCAGTAAAATCATTCACACACTAAAACACTTCAGCGTGTCATCAAGACTGTGTTATTGTAGGGTAAATGTATTACTTACAACTCACTTTGCATTTGTTTCTTGATATTTATATCTTCCTAAACACAGAAAATGACGTATTTTTATAATTTCAAGTACAAAAAAAACCCCATTAAATTAATCTACAAAATTAGCTTTCAGTTAACAAAACTGCTGATCTTTTGCATGTAAGAAATACAATTACTGGAGAACTATTTAATTTCTGCCCAAGTTGCAAGCTCGTTACCATACACGTAATGCGCTTTCTTGCTTTGTTTTTTTTCCGCTTTCTTTAAGTACTGCTCAGCTGGAAAGATTAGCAATGCCTACAGAATATACAACTTCCTACCAGACCTCTTTGGGTGGGTGGGTGGTTACTTAGGGCCTAGAAAAACCATCATTTCTTCACAATTTCTAACAAAACCTGTAACAAAACCAAACCCAGAATTGCTCCATGGCAGCATCTTATAATCCTGGTTCTGTTTTCACCTGACATGAAACACTGAGGCAGTATCAATAGCCTGTTTTCTTGTTTTATTCCCCTATGCCTATTCTCTTAAAGAGAAACCTACACAGACACCTCTAAAGCAAAAACCCCTAAAAAGGAGGACAAAAAGCCCACCCCCCAAACTGATAAGTGCAAATTACCCGGTAGCTGAAACCAGCGTCTCCAGGGCATCACACGCCAGTTTTCTGGATCAATCCCCAAGTTTATATTTTCACAAATCTTTTTACATGCAGTTTGATTTTTAACATTTTAATGAGCAGAAAGTGCATCTATAGCAGCCAGTCGCCACAGCTAAAGTGCAGGGCATGAACCGTGTCCCCAGGGGGATTCAGCTCAGCCGTGTCACCGGTGGCTTTAGGACATACACCACCTGGTTCCCTGTCCCAAGGTTCCAACTCTTTTCATAATCAAAACACTGCTGACATTATAAACCCCACATGGGCTTTCTAAAATCCTTCCCAATCAATAAAGCCGGTACATAACTTATCGGAGACAACACAGAGCTCATTGATTAAGTTTGGTTTCAGTAGCAAAGTTTTCAAAATAAATGAGGCAGGAATACAGCGTTCAGCCCTTCTGTGTCACGCAGCAATTTATGGAGGTGAGGCAGGTCTAAAAGGATTTCCTCCCCACACGCACACGAGAGATACTCGAGAAGCGGATGGAAAGCAAGGCTGTTAAATGCACACAATGCACACTTGGCTAATGTCCCAAATTATCTCTATATTGAGATGAAATAGTAAAGAAAGCTCAACACTGCTGAAATATCTTGTGTATTCACTTGTGAAATGAATGTGCAAGCTGTATCTTAAGGTATTGTAAGACTCAAGTCTCTTTTTATTTTAATTTCTAAACCTTTCACCGTAAACTTCCACTTCCAAGTCAATGGGACAACTTCAGAGATTTTATTTCTCCTGTTCCAATGAACATCGGTAACAAACATCCCGCACTGCAGCTACAATTAAATAAAACTGCACTGACAAAATGATCCGCAAATCAATGGTCTAATGCAAGAACCCCAGACCGTGGCAAACAGTCTACTCTTAGCAAGACACATGATACCATGGACATTCAAAGCGGAACTAGAAGTAGAAGCTGGAGAGAAAAGAAATTAAGAGAGGCAGAGATCTGTGAAAACTAGTGAATGACTAAGACAAGACACCCAAATATCAATGCGAGTCAGAGAAGGGAAACAACACACCACAAAACCCATCAGGTTGGGGACCTGTATTTGGAAGCCTATTGGGAAACCTGACAAAAACCAGGATGAAGTTGAAAAGATTACCCAGAGCACAGCCGAGCCCTTGAGCTGTGATGGGGGGCGGGGGAAGAACCAAAAACCAAACCAATCCCCAAACCCCACAGCCGTATTTCAGAAAGTACGTACACCTTCAGAGGAGGACAATTCAAAGATTGCAAGAGAATGGAGCATTGCAAATGAGTTCTCCATGGAAGGGAGAGATGACTCAGCGGTGGGAAAGATGAATGCTGGTGTCTATCCTTGAGCCCAAACGAGGTGAGGTACATACAGGTGAAGATGCTGTAAACTAAACACTAAACAGGGAGGGTGGCAACACAAATAGTTTTCATCTTGCCCAGCTTGAAATACCATCCAAATCTGTGGCACGAACTTGAAATCCACCCTGGGCTCCTAGAGGGACACTGGGAGAGTTACAAGAACACATCAACAGACTGGTGATGGAGGGAGGAGAAACTGCAGAGCAGTTTTCCTGGGACCAGGAACGTCTTTCTGCACAATAAGAAGCACCTCGGTAACAAGTTTTGAGAACTACATCAAACATTTTACAAAGCAACTACTTCCAATGGATGGGGAAAGGTAGTCAGGTTTCAACATTTTATTTAAAGAATATGAACGTAAAAAAGCAACACCAGCACAAAAAATCCAACCGCTAACTTGAACACAGCTATGAGTAACAAGCAAGACTCAGTACATCTCGTGCTTTGGAAATTTAGACTTTAATTTGCATTTATTACTGCGTCATCTTGCATTAAATTTTCCTAAACTTATTATTAGAGATTATTCTCATCAATTACCCAATGCAATGTAATTTACATAGTTAAAAATCAACAGGAGCATTCCAATTCAAGCAGCTCATACAATCTAATTCTCAAGTTAATAAGGCAGCGTCCTGCGTGCAGAGCCCAGTGTCACAGAGCCACAAAACACGGAGATTTTGCAAGACGACGAAGCAGAGGAAGCAAAGGACAATAAAAACTTAAAACCAAGATCTCTCTAGATTTTGGAAATTCTTCTAGTTTCAAGAACTGATACAATACAGATCGTTTTTTAGAAACCATTGCTCATTTAAAATATTCATGCCAAATTTCATCTTGCATTGATTTTCTCATAAAACCTTTTTACATCTTACAGCAGTGCTGAATGTTACTGATTTTTATGATGGCCAAAATTTTTTAAGAATTACTTTTAATCAGTTCTTTAAAAGAATGTTCTACCCCCAAAAATCAGGAGCATAATTTGCTTAATAGCATTAATTTAAATTACCTTAATTTAGTTTTATCTCTAAATTCTACTAGTATTCCAATACAACTTTATAGCACTAGTCCATCCATTTGCTTAGTGTTCCAAAAATCCATTGGCTCTTTTTCTGCGATTATAAAGCTTGAATTAGGGGAGGGTTTTTCTTCTATAAAAGTCACTTCTTTCTGTTTGAGGGTCAGAAGGGGAACAGTGCCCAGTATGAAATAACATCATTTCACTGAAGATAACCAATTGCTCTCAGGAAAATGCTATTTTTAAAAAACAAACAAAAAGACTCCACACAAATACACACAGTCCTGGTGACAGGAAGACTATGAGATAAAATAGCATTTCCTAAGCATATTGAGGCCTGCTATCATTTAAATATTTTAAACGTACAAAATATGTGCACAGATGGGCAACTTTTCTCCTTGCATTACTGAAAACATATTTCAAGATAAAGCTCAAAATCCCTGAATTTTTTAAACCTAATTGTGACTCTGTTTCTTAGAATTCACACCCCAAGGCCAAAGCTTTCCTGCCACCAGTCCTTCAAATCTGATTTGGACATTACACGGGAGGAGGCTCCAAGCCTCCCTGAGGTCTCTCTCCTTTTACAACACACGCGAAACCAGCAGCTAATGGGCCTACGCTGAATTGGCTGCTCGGCACCGCTCCTCCTGGGACACAGCCCTAGCAGATGTGAGAAAAACTGTGTCAGAGAAGTAGCTCCAGTTTTTGCCTTAATGACAACTTCAACCTCGCAACTAATAGAACAAAAGAACAGAAGCGACTATTACTTTTTTCCAGCAGAAAAAAAATTCTGAAAGTAAAGCTGAACTAAATATTTAAGCAGTTTTTCAGAGGTCTCCTCAATAAATGTCTTCAAAATCCCATCGATAAAATTACAATTAGGTTTTTTTCTAAGACAAATGGATTCTAGCGAAGATGCTAAAAAAATAAATGTACCACTACTACCACAGGAATAATTGCTCCAGTCTTAAGTCACAAAGAATTAAAAAATTATACACACAAGCATAAAAAATAGACAACAAACAGGTTTAATTATGTGCATAAACACTGATCAGCTGGTAAAGGTAAGAAGTGTCAATACCAGAAAGCTACAATAGTAGCTGAATCAAATACATTTTAAACATGTGGTGACTAAAAATGAGGAATATTTTCACTTCCACATTTAGGAAAAATTAGGTGAGAACTATCAGCTGTCAGAAGATAATCACAGACTTGTCACACCATAAGTCAGTGGCACAGGTATATTGCATCAAAACCAAAGCTCTAAATATATACTTTGGATAATGTTTGTTAAATATTATAATTCTGGCTTAAGATGACTGGCCCTTTCAGACGCGTCTCGAACGCTCTATTCAGCCACAACTGCATACCCACTTAATCAGCAATCATTGTTCTCCCAGGCAGGACTTTGTTGTCAAGACAAGCACTGAAACCTTTAAAAAATTTCAGAACTGGCATAAGAAAAAAGTGATCTTTGTCAAACAAGGACAAATTTATGCAAATCTTTTATAAACATTCACAAACATTTATTTAGCTTTTGAAATGTTGGCCTCATTTGAGAGCATGAAAATGAGGGGGAAGTAGGAAGATGCAAAGGACAGCTTAGAGGCTGGCACACTACATAAATATTCAGAAGGAAGATTATAGGATTCATGTTAGGCTGTCTTAGGTTTCTCCAAAGTCCACATAGAATACCAAAGAACAAAACTAACGAGAAGTAGAGCAGATGTTAGACAATGCAGCAGCCCTCTTTTCCACACTCGCTCGGCTATACTCCGATGCTTTCATTTTTTCTTTCAATATGGTTAGGTCATTCAAGGATTCTCCTATAGACTCTGTATTGTGGCTACAGAGCTATAAGCTGGACCTCTGTCAGCTTTCCAAAAGTTTCCAATGAAAAGGCATTATGCAAATTCTACCTCTCTTACTCTCTTTCAGGAAAAAAAGCCTCCAGTATGCAGTCATTGGAGTATTGGAAGTCCCAACCTTCATTTCTGTATGGTTGTGTTTGCCTTAGGGCCATGCTGCTTGTTTTGACAGTGGATCCCCCTAGATAGTTGGGATTAGTCGAGCTTGTTTAGATAAACTTGAAATCAAGGCCTTCTCTAGGTAGACAGCTAGATGTAGCTACTGAGTTTCCAGCTGCCTCCTCCTTTCATCCCAAAACAACTGCAGATTCACAGCAGAGATCACAGCCACAGGCTATGTCACATACATAAGTACGAAATTAAAGGCAGCTAAAAGAAGCCTTTGTAAGTCTTAGTGCTAAAATAAGGAATCTGTACTGTGTAGTTTAAACAAATTATTCAAGAAGCACCAATAAAGGTCTGCAACGGATAGTTAACAAGACATCTTCATAAAAGAAATACCCTGTTTACATAAATGGGCAAGATCAGGCTTTGTTAATCGCTTCTGCACCAGCCACTGCCCAACCTTTTTAAAAATATCTGCAAGTGAATACTCTAAAATAGCATCTGCCAGAATATCTGAAAATGAGCTCAAATACAAGCTTTAAGATCATAGGAGACCGTTACAACAGCACTATTCCAATAACATTTTTGGCCATATTCACAAGGTTGGGCCAGATTTGATCTTTGCTATCATCAGCTAATGCAAACCACAGGAATTCATTCACACAAATAGAATATGTTAAAAGAGAAGGGCCAAAGCTCCAAGCCTAAATTAAAACCTAAAATCAAATCCTGCCCACATAACTATGTTACACCCTTATAAATTCTATGATTCCGTGAAATCTGCACTGCAGTTCAGCCAAAAGGAGATTCATTTTCCAGGGGGTAGAAAACCAACCCAACCCATCTGGGCTTTTCAAGATTGTCATCTCCTTTCGCTGGGAGGCATTTTTCATGAGTACTTTCACAGCACCCAGGCACAACAGGCAAAAAATGAAATTAAAGGAAAAATGGATCACTAGGATGTTATAAACAACCAACCAAGAAACAAAACAAAACAAAACTTAGCTCAATGAATAGTAAATGATTAAAAAACAGCTCCTGTCCTTTGCCCAAGAAAAAGGATGTGAAAACACTCGCGGTGTTGAAAACAGTTTAAATAAAGACAACAGCAGAATTTTGTGGTTAAGAAGCAAAGGAAAGAATTTGCCATCAACAACTTCCCCGCCTTTGTGCAAAGAAGGACTTTGGTGTCACTTTGCCACTTCCATGTTACAGAAATTCTACCTTCTCTCACTATAAAATTAAGTCATTCCACTGACAAGATCTGTATTGGAAATTCAAAGCAGTCAAAAGTGTGAGAGAATAACATTAGACTCCGATTTCTTCCTGCACTGGTTACCAAAGAGAATATTAGAGTGTAGCCTGAATTCAATTAGTCATTCCAGATCATAAATTCTCCATCAGCGCCATCCTTAGCAGGAAATCAGCTACAGGCTGGGAATCCTAACCAATAACTGAGCAAAATATCTAACTCCAGAGAAGCAAGGAGAGAAACAGTTTCATCCTGTTACTGTACTCCAAACAGAAGAACACTTCCAGAATCATTACCTAAGAGTTAAACATGCCTCCTAAGAAGAATACCACAGATACACCTAGCACGGTGCTACCAAACACCAGCAACTGATAGAATTCACGGATTTGTCTTCTCACAGAAGACTTCTAATTGCTCTGACCAAGCTCCTCCTTACTGCTGGAGAGAAGTCGTCACTGTGGAAGAGCTCTAAAGCCAGTCACTAATCAAGTTACTGAACAACTGGTCACACACATTTATCTACTTGTTGCAGCTGGGGAAACAGAACTAAAGGACTACCCCAAAGGGGGCAACAGCTGAGCACTGTTAAAGTGCAGGAGTAGCCACTCCTCAGACCCACATTCCCATCAGACCTGTGTGAGAACTCTCTAAAGGAGGAGAAAATGAGGGTGTATGATGGGGACACTGGTGCCCCTAGGGGAAGAACAACAACTTTTCTAATATTAAAATTTGCAGAGATCCTCCTGACAAGCGCAGCCAGATGACGTGATTGTCCAGCTCAACACTTGGGGTTTGAGCAAATACAAGGTCACACCTACTTTGCAGGAAGCATCACACAATGCAAGGCTCGCTAGTTGGGAAAAACAAGAAAAAAAAATTACATTTCCATCCACACTGCCCCAAACCCAAACTCTCTTAAGTCTCTTTGCTGTCAGGAATAAGTCACAGAAATCTCCGTCCACCTTGGGAATCAAGGGAAACCAAGGGACAGCATCTTCTAGAACCCCCTACATTCACCAGCACCCGGCTACTTCTTCTACTCCCGCTTCAAAACAAGTTCTCCTGTTTGCAAAGGGCAGCACTGCCCAGAACTCCTGCACACACCAACACCGGCAGTCACAGCAAGGAAGACAGTCTGACAGCGATGCTAATATGCCTATACCCACCACAGTGTCAAAAATACTTCTTTTTTAGACAAAGCAAAGATACTTCCTACATGTTACAAGGTTT
>WEIS01047762.1:0-11833 GCA_013389965.1 Todus mexicanus
GCACTGGCTCAGTCGGTAACTGAGAGTCCGTGGGGAAGACGGTGCCAACAGCTCTGCTGAGATCCTGTGGAATTAAATTCTTTCTTTAACCAGGAGGATTGTAAGCGCTTTATAAAAAAAGAAAAATGTGGCCTCGCAAACTTCTCCAGGTCTCGCCCTACTCTGGGTTTTCAGTCATTAGTTCCTGCAGGCAGGATAAACCAGAGCCACCAGTTAGACCACAACAAGTGGGGAAAAAAAAAAAAAAGGAGAGGAAAAAACCCCCAACTCGCAATGGTTCAGGTTTTCTTTCTCTTTTTTCTTCTTTTTTACTTTCTCTCCTTCCTCTCTGCTCATTTCTGTCTACAGACAGATACCAAAGCCTTGGAGAAAGACGTTTCAGAAGGTGGCAGCACTGAAAGACAGCAGTCAATGTGCAGACAGGGGCATCTCTGAAAGCTAGCACAGCCCTGGCAAGCCGTGGCATTGAAAAATGGGTGGAAGAGCTTCCACAAAGACCCTTGAAACAAGGCAGAATTCCCTCTGACGCCACCAAGACTGCTGCTGAGATAGCAGCCCATGTCTCACAGCACTGGAAGGGAAAGCAAATTGGGGAGCAAACGTCATCCCGTTAGAGACAGCTCAATCCACCCACATCAGAAATAGAACCCTACTCATGATGCTTAAGAACACTGATCAGATGACTTCCATTTATTTGCTTATAATTTCAGCAAAGCTCCACATTTCACAGCTTCACACAACATGAGAGATCTCACACAGGACTTCTGAGGTACACATGCAACTGGGGAGCAGGGTGGACACTTTCCTAAATCAACCACTATTTCCCAAGGCTTCTGCATTTGTATAAAGTAAATCAATACACATAATCTCACCCAGGCCTGTAGTTGTGGGCAGATAAAATCAACCAGCCTGGGAAAGAGAAACAAATGTGTAGTGTGTACATCCTAATATTATACAGGGAAATGTTTTCCTCTCCTCTAAAATGTAAATACAACTGCTGTTCTGCACTTGTGTGGAACTGTAGCTAAGCAACACTTGATAGCTCACAAGCGCGTCCTGAAAACATCGTGAGGAGAAGACCTTCCACTTCTAATTCTTCTGTGGAGACTTGGCGATCCTGGACATCCGAGCTTGGTTTGGGATAGTGTGTAGCATTTGGTAGCTGCGAAAGGCAGGATTTGATGTCTGACATCCCATCATCACCAATGGCACCCAGATCCGAGGCTCCGTCCTGGATCACCCTTCCTGCTCAGACTGCACTGGTGGCTTCACCAGCAGCAGAGAATTTGGTCAGACCTTCCCTCTTCTCCACGTTTCTCCTTCCTCCTGCTCTCAGATACATGGCCCAGCCTCTTCCTGGGACCTGCTGGGCACCAGTCTCAGCAAGCAACTCAATTTCTCTCAGCATAAAGCTACAAGGACTTTTTTGCTCAGTTAGTTAAATCAGGTCCTACTTGAGTCCAATGAGCACCAAAGGAGCCACAGATAAAGCACCAGGAGATGCAACCGGAGTGGGACAGGTGGAGATGAAGACATGGAGAAACACCTTCACCACAGGATCTCCAATGACCTGTGGAGCCACATCTTCTGCCTCCCACGTTCTCCTATAATATTCTGCCCTGCTGAGCCACCTGGCAGCACTAGTACACCACTACCAGCTTCATGGGAAAGTGCATCCACAGAGGAAACTCTTTTCCCTGGGGTGGGAGGGCCAGGAAGGACACCCGTATCTCCAGAGATGCACATAGATAACGTGACCTTGAGGGACAGAACTGCTCACTATTTGACAAACTCCGGACACTCTGGTACAAACGGCGGGCTAGGATATTCAATGTTTCATCTGCTTTCAGCAGGGTGAGCTATATAGCTTCATCAAGGACATCCCTGGGTGATGACGCAAACTAAAATGTTCACATTAAAAAATAACAAAGGGAAGCTATTCCTGGAGCCATTTGGGCCACCAGATCCTTCCTAAATGGTGCAGAAATATCAGCTCTGAATAATTAATGCCTGAAGCGAGTGATTCTCACTCAGAAAAAAGAAGCAGCGTACACTGGTCCTCCAGCGGTCGTTCCCACTAGAAGCGAGTCAACTTTTGTACGGGTCTTCACAGAGGATTAATCAGTCTCACGCACAGCAGCAGCGACAAGGCTGTGCCCTGCTTGCCTCCATAGATCTGGACAGGGAGAGGTTCAAGGTCTGTCAGAGAGTCTGTCGAAAAGAAGAGGGTTCAACCCTATTTCTAGCAGAGTCCTCCCATTTTAGGGCCCTAGCGAACGACGAGCAGTGTCCCCACAGCACTACCTGTAGCGTGGGAGAAAAGATCAGACCCTACAACCAGACCTGGCACCCTGACACATCTATAGGATTGTGTCCTGTCCACCAACTATTGCATGTCCAAGGAAGCAATATCAAAACCTGGGGGTTTTTTTCCCCTCAGGACACCAAAAGAGGGATGGGCAGGGCCTGCCAGTTGCCACCCTCACCTATACATGCCGTGGATATGTTCCTCTATGAGGTAGCAACTATTCTGGGGATTTTGTCACTGGAATAAATTCTTTCTTCAGATTATGGCAGGTTCGGTAGGTTGTTTTTTTCCAAAGGGGACCACGAGGTACACCCCTACAGATACAGACTTTGGGAATCATCTTCAGGTGCTCTTTTTTAAACATGCTGCCGACCCACTTCAATGTGAGAATCTGGGATGCTGAGCAAGTCCCAGAAGGCGAAGTTTTAAAAATGCAGATCTCTCTTCACCTTGGAAGTCAGGGTGAGAACTATACAACCCCGTGTCCAAAACCTGTATGTCCATTCAAGACCCTCAAAAGACCTGACAAAGCTTGAGTAGGGTTTAGAAAAGCTGAGAAGCAATTTCCATCTGAGGATGAAGGCACAGAGACATTACAGTAAGAGCACAGCAGAGCTCCGAGCTTGAACATCGACTTGAGACGCGTAACTCATTCATGCAGGGAAAATGCAACACGATAAAGCCTTGGCTTTATGCAGCTGCACAGCAAAGTTACAGGTTTGAAACAAGTGATTTCTGAAATCCCTCACACGATACAAAGACATGCAAGATGGCAAAAACCCCTGGACACGCTGCAGGGGCTTTTTATGTGCTCCCGCTTTTGCACCATATAAAAGAGAGGTTCATGGTCCAGTACAGGTAAACGAGGGTAAGTTTGGTCCCTGCTCTCACCTGAAGAGAGATTATCTGAAGGCACCTCAGGGAAATGAGCAGCTTTGCTCAGCAAAGGAGGTCTGCAAGAGCCCTGCTGCCCTTACTGGTCCAGTATTTTTAGACCGGGCAGAATCTCGTTCCACAGAATTTCAGATAATTGCTGATGTGCAGCTACTTACAGGCTTTGAGGGAACTGAGATTCCTCGTGAACAGAGACATACAGAGACAGGACAATTTCTTCTATCCCCACAGTGTGAAAAGGCAAAACCTCTTCAGGTCTAGGGCTGAACTAGATAGCTGCAGAGATCCCGTGTGTTCCTTATCTCCTCCAGGAGACTAAAGCTGCTCGAACTCTCAAGGCTTTGTTTTTTAAAACACAATCTCACGCGCCTTTGGGTGCAGGTCAGGACATGAACTCCAGCTTAGCTAAGTCTATTCAACTCAAGGGATAGTTCAAATAGCGGGACACACATCCTGGAAAGGACAAGGCTAGAATCGGGAAAATCACTGGTGACTACATCTTGAGCCTTCAGGCAAAACAAATGACCCTTGTCCTTTGGAACTCAAACAAAAAAATAAATCTCACTTCACATTAGCGACATATAACAACTAAACTAAATAATAATAATAATAATGACTCTCTGTAAATTATTTTATTTTTTTTTCCAGAATATTATTTCCAGCATATCTCGGCACAAAACAAAATCCCAATTGGCAAACAGGGGGCTGTTCCAGGAATGAAACACCTTCCTCCTCTGCTCCCTTTAACACTAATTTAGGTCTGTTTTAAAGAGCTGAGACTCGGTGTGACTGTGACTAAGAGCAAGTGTAAGACATGAGTCATATCAAAACTCCCTTTCTGATTGTCTTCGAGTAGCCCACTTTCTCGACCAGCCTAACACATTATTATTTTTAACAGGGCCGACAGGGACAAGTGCTGGACTCTGTTCGGATTTGCCATGTTTATGCTGATAAAACCCCTCCAGCTAAGTCTAAGACTTGGAATTCCTTGCCTCTTGTCAGTAGCGCTGTCAGGCCAAGCACGCCTGGTCACCGGCTTAGACAACAGCTGTAAACACTGTCCTGGAGCAACCCAGAGAGCCGGAGCTCAGCCAAGGAGCAGGGAGCTATTTGGTCTAAGTGCACCGTGACAACTTTGTCTCAGTCTACATGGGAAGCCACAAAGGGCATCAGCTTCCAGACTCAAGGCTGTAGCAGAGGCAGCTCCTCTTAGAATCATAGACTGGTTTGAAAAGGACCTTTAAAACTCATCCAGTTCACCCTCCCTGCAGGGAGCAGGGACATTTGCAGCTAGAGCAGGTTGCTCAGAGCTCTCACCACCTTTCATCACAAACATCCTCAAGAAGCTCCCCACGGCCAGCTGGGTGCACCAAGATGCTTCCCTAATTGCTCCATACCACTGAGCAGCGCTGAGACATGAACACAATGCCCTGGGAATACACCATGGCACTGAGACACCGCTTATCCTGGCCTGAGCACTCAAGAAGCACCACTAGAAGAGACATCATGCACCCTAAGCTCCATGATCTACTCCTCAATGCAACCCATGGCCTTAAGTCCTGAGCCCTAGAGAAAATAAATACAGGGGCTGTAGCATGCTCCCCTGAACAAAGGTGCGCTACCAGAGCAAGATTACCAGCGATATTAACCACCCCAGTGGTTAAGATGTTGCTATTTTAAGTCAACATGACAAATCTGCTCTGTAAAAGCTCAAGCCACCCAGGATGGACGCACTCGCTCATGACACAGTCAAACTAAATGAGGCTGCTGCACAATGATGGTGCTTGACAAGAAGCGAAGGAAATTGTTCAGGCAGTCACAATAGAAACTCCGTTAAATATAAGCAGGGCCTCATTATAGCTGACATCTACTGCATTAGAGGAAATCCCCAGCGCTTCAGTGTGGGGGTGAGATATTAACTTCTGGTTAAACAAGCCAAACTGGCCAATAAATTCTGGCAGCTTTTCTTAGTTTGCCATAAGCAGGGAGAAAATAAAGAGCCAGATGTCAGGAGAGAAATCAGCCTATTTGAACTACTGACCCTACTACAAAAAGTCCAAGCTTTCATTGCCTCCGATGTTTAAAGTTTATTAAGCCAATGAATGTAATTCAACAGCTAAAAAGAAAAAGGGACAAGTCTTTATGTCTGGAAGAGCTCTAAGTGGGTGTCTCCTTTTCCTGTCTTTTCTTTCTCCTCTTTTGGGATTTTGAAAGAGGGAGGTTGGCTTACAGGCTAGAACATGTATTTTTCTCTTGCTTTTTCTCCATTACCACAAACCTATTTGCAACCTGGCTGAACATAAGAATCTCTTATCCACAGACAAGAAGGTCGAGTTTGGTAGATTGACTTCTGGCCTGGTAACAAGCACCATGCCAGTCACAAGTATTCAGACAGCTCGTTTTTACAAAAATCTCTACAGATTCCAAAGGTTTTGTGCATTTCTGCCCGGGAAACTACTCAGAAGAAAATTTGCAGCTGGAAAATACCGTAATTAATCCTATTGTATACGGCACTTCGATGACTCCTGTGAGAGGTGAAACCCATGATGCAGGAAACAAGAAGCGAGAGACCACCGCAGATCACTCAAAGCAGGAATACCCAGACAAAAAGCCTTTAGCAGTGATAAATAGAGAATAAGGGAATGGGATAGCAAAGAGTGTGCTAAATTGGAAAGGAGTTAAAAGATACGGAGCTCATAACCAACATAACCCGCTCCTGCACCATTAGAAGAGAGGTGACCAAATTTCCAAATGCTCCACCCCACAAAGGGGCTCCAGGCCCTGTTCTGTGGAGTCTCTGTCCCACCATCACAGCCAAGAATATAAACCAGGCCACGTCTGAAGAGAAAAGATCTCTATTTTAGGACAAGTTTTTCCTCCAAGTGGGGAATCCTTGCCACTGAAAAATTAGCTGGGAACGGCTTCCCAAGGGTTTAAGTGAGGGACGAGCATTCTCCATCTCATGCTTGCTCACTCCTCTGAAGGGATGAGCTGCTTTCCTTTTCCAAACACCACGTCCAGTTTCCCCAGTCAGCCTTTAAGACTTTAATGCAATCTGTGAGCTGAGCGGGCAGCCCATGTCTGCAGCTGGAAGGGGCTCTATGAAACGAACAGTTTTTTCCTTAAATTCTGGAACTCTGAAGGATTTCTGACCACCACAGGTTGCTGGCAAGCTGCCTGCTGCTTCCAATTAGCTTCTAATTACACCGCGTAATGTATGAAATATAGGAGGCAAATGCGTCCATTAATATGAATGTGATGAGACCACCGAGAGCGCAGCTGTGTGAGCTGCTAAACTGGCTTGAGAGTGACTGATCGTCTTCATTTCTGCTTTATTCCCTGTGTTCGGTCTTGCTTGGTTTGGGGTTTGGAATTTAATAAGATTTTCATCCAGAATATTACAGCGGAAAGCTTTCATCTCCGCTGGATTTCCTGGAATTAGTTTAAGAATTTTAAATAAAAGATGAGGTGAGGGAGGAGGGTGGGGAAGACTCCAAACGCTCAATGTTAGAGCTGTGCTACTCTGAAGGATTCTGAAAAAGACGCGAGGAAGTCAAGAGCACAGACAGGTACAGCGTCTGCTAAAAGTGATGAGCATCGATTTCTGCTCCTCAAGCTTCTCTTCCTAATTTTTCCTCTCCTTCCAAGCAAAGCAAGTACTTTCAAGACACCACCTTGCACAACCTGTACTGCTGGAGCAGCAGGCAAGGTGAGGAAGGACGTTTCTGTTGCATCATTCACAGGTCATTACTGACACACACTGTGCTGTTTATTATGCCTGTAACACACCTGTTGTGAGTCACTGTGACTGCAGCCAGGTCCCTGTAGGTTATTTGTCCTCCAGGACTAGTATCAAGAGGTGCTTTGGGAAATCTTCCCTGCAAGCCCTTTTCCTTTGACCACAGATCTTACATTTGTATAGACCCACCCCACCCTCCCTTGCCTTCTCCTGTCCCCAGGAGCATTAGTTCTGATAGACATTGACACAAAAAGACACCATGCTCAGGATGAAGGTAATGAAGGTGCTCAGGCGCCTTACTGGAGATGCTTTCAAAAGGGAGAAAGAGTTCAGAGGAAGAAGAGAACGATCCCTCTACAAGGGCCAGGAGTCTACAGAGTGAAGGACACGAGACACACGGACCCTTCAGCAATCTCGATCAGTGTCTGTGCAGTCCAGCTTACACAGCTGGGCCCCCTTTAGAATTCTGACAGGATTTTTTGTGTTGTTTTTCCTTGGTTGGTTGGCTGGTTGTTTTACTTTCAGATCACTTAACAAACAGGAAATACAGAGGACATCAAACGAAATGACCAACAGAGCTCCACACATTACACGGCTCGGCTGGGAAGCTCAGTGTGAGCCTCACGGAGGGGTGGGAGTTCCAGGGGTTGCACATCCCCTACCCGTGACCTGTTTCTTCTCAGCCCTTCCCTTTCATCCTATGACTGTGAAAAGACTTTTTGTTTAACCGGCTTGGGGAACCCTTCACCTCAGCTGCCCAAAAGCCAGACCACTATGCAATTTAAACCATAAATTGATAGAAAAGAGAGTGAGAGAGAGTTAATGACATTCTGTGGTTCTATAACACCTTGAAGGGAACCTAGCAAACGGCCAGACCAGTCATCGCCATCGAGCTTGTCCTGCCCACCCTTTCCCATACTAATCTTGGAGCAACACGGGGGCTGCTGACTTCTTTTCGGGCCCCTCAACACTATGCTCCCAGCAAGAGCTGACTTTTGCCTCAGGCACCAGCTCTAACTAAAAAGGAAAGTAAAGAGCGTGTAATCCTGCTGTTTCACACACCCCCAGCACTAGCACAACATACCGTCTCAAGACGAAACATTTGCTACCAGCGGATCCATTCATCTTGTCTGGGAGGAGGCGTTTCTGCCAGTCTCCCTTGTGTTGGTAAAGGGGCAGCAAAGAGCCTTTTATCTGCAAGCACGTTTCCCTGGAGATCAAAAGTACATTCGTTACTTTTCAAATCTTCCCTCTTTACCCTCAGAGTTCCCATATACGGGAAAAAAATGGCAAAACATTAGGGAGAGCGTATATAAATCACGCCCACGGCTGATCCTCTTATCCAGTAACCATAACACATCCTACATGGAAAGCCTTTCTCTGGGAGAACCAAATAAATTACCTTTTGCTTGCCAGAACCCTGAACCTTCTGCCAGTTATTGTAGATTATCGAGAGCACAAAGGGACGGTCTTTGGGTGCTCTTCTTCCAACGTGGGTGATGAACATCAAAGGCGACCCTTATCAGAAACAGCCCTTCCTCTGTCTACGTCTTTGGCAATGGGCTGAGCTGCTCCCTGGCACCACCAAGTTAAAAGAAACAGAATTAGACAATCAATTTGGAAAAAAACCCCAAGAAAACCCACTTGCTACCAAAGATAATGAATTAGCTTTGCTATAAATATCACCATAACTAATTAGCTTGGCATTAAAATAATTAGTTATAGGATAAAAGCTTAAATAAGAACTAGTGAGAAAAAAAAAGAGGTGAAGAAAATGATACATTATTGGTACATTTTTTAAAATATTCAAGTTTTTGAAAAGTTTTTCAGCTCCACAGTTGACCAAAAGAATAATTACTATGATCAAAACTCCCTTTTGAAGCAGTAAAAGATCATCATTCTGCATGTGAAACCATCCTACCTCAAGACAAACTGTACTTTTTTTGGCCAGTTTGTTGTCAGAATCAAGGCAAGTTTGGCTCATAATCCAAGGAATAACACAGAGCGAGTCACGGAGTTATCACCAAGGGATTCTTCTAGAGCAAACCTGCACCTTCACCTGCATCCTTCACCACAAAGCCCTCAGGAATCTGTCTCCTCCCCAAGAAAACCACGTCACAAACATCACTGCTACGCGTTCTTGCCCCATCCAAACTCACCAACCTGTTTTAACTCCAGAGGCATCACAAAGCCACCCACAGCTGCACCCACCTAATTCTAGGACGGTGTCAGACACGACCCCACTGTCTCATAGAGATGAGGCTCAGAACGGGAAGCAACCTTAAGTGACTTCATGAAGTAACTTGTACGGACTGTTCTTCATCAGAACAGGACAGAGGACGGCTGCAATTTTTTCTTCAAACTAGTTTTTCCTGAGCAGATCTATTTTTACGTGTGGAGCTCTCCATCTTTCCCCTGCAGATCGATGTGATTCAGTCCTAGCGGAGACTCTACATCATCTTAGAACTTTAGCTTCTTTCAAGCAGTGTCCGTGACTCATCAGCTCAGTAATTACAGAAAATAAACCAGACTTCTCAGCTGTGTCACCGCGAGTAGAGACCCCTGAAAATCAGTGCCTACAGATGCTGAACACTCTGCTGAAACCAGAGGAGCAAGAAGCTGCAGCCATCCTGACCTCTTCGTGCCAGCCCCTGCTGGAGTGGAGAGGGGGGAGATGTGAAAATCACACAAATGAGAAAATAACATCCCCTCCCCTTGCCAAGAAGGGCACTTTAATTACATTTCTCAGTTTTAGAACCTGCTGAGATGACTTTGTTGTATAAGTGCTTTGCAGCCTGAGGCATACACTTGCATTACGGTTCGGTGCTCTTATTGCACGTTGTATTTTTAACCGTTCCTAAGAAGATCAAACATTTTTCCACTGAGAAATCTAATACATTATTATAACTATTATTATTTCTGATTCCACAATTATTTGGATCACTGTGGTGCATGCCAGCGGCATGACTCGTGTGTGTCTTTCTCTTCCCTCCTCTCTCAAAGGCTTCTGTTGTTTGGATTATGCAATTGGTTTGTTAATACCAGGACAGATGGCCACAAGGAAAACATGCAGGGTGCTCTCTCCGATAGATACTTGCCAATATCAACAGGAAAGAACGGAATTAAATCCATGAACTTCAGAGAGAAAGCACAAGCTTGTTCTTGAGCAGCGAACAGCATCATGCATTCATGTACACGCTGACAACCTACAGATACGGAGACTGCCAGAGTGGAATAACGCAAAACAGGGCACGAAGTCATCTTCGAAGGTTGTACAGCAGAGGCATGCAAATACCCAGCTTGTCACTGATACCACAAGATCAGATCTAGTGAGGATCCAGGGCTTTGCTATCCCACACACCTAAAAGTTTTCTCATCACCTCAAGCCCACCACCGCTTGCTCTGACAGCTATTTAGTCACCTCCTTTTTCTGCAGCCTTCTACACTTTGGAAAACTGCTCCAATATCTCCCTGTTGTCACCTCTAAACTACAACAAACCCAGCACATCATGATTTAGCTTCCTGCCCCCACAGCAACACACCATCAATGCTGGTTCAGCAGCTTCTGCCCATAGCTTCTAGAGGAGCCACACACTACGGTATGAGCAAGGGAAGATCATTTCCTACCCCATGCAGAGCTAATCCAGATTTCAGCTTGACAGCTTGCAGATTTGGCTGTAAACTCTCCACACTCCCGTTGCCGAGTGGCAATCTAATACATCTGGAAAATTTCCGTCCTTTCGATGCTGCCGGTTTCCCATGATGTCACTGCTCATTCTCAATCAAGAGAGAGGCTCACTTGGTAACACCAGGAAATCCATTTCCATCCCCATAGAAAGATCTTGTGGTGCAGGGGCTCACTAAAGAACAGGAAGATTTAGTAAGAGGTTCCCCACCACCAATTAAAAATGTGTCCTTTTAAAAAAGAGTCTTAAACAAATAAAGGAAAATTTCAATCTGGTGCTCATGTCACCACCAAAATTAGGTTGTTAAATGAGGCACTAATGACAGGAGAACGCTGGATGCACGCTGAAATAAAAAAATAATCTCTGCCTTGTTAAACATGTGGTCTCTGACACGGTCCACGCCTGGTAAAAGTTTGTCAAAGCTTTGTAAATCTCAAAATAATTAAGTGGAGCAAGGTGTGAGAAAAGACTTGGCCATCACCGCTAGTGGAAAACTCGGTGCTTCTTTAAACCAAGTGACAAAGAGCAGATCCTGCCCAGGCCAATATTCCTCATCTTTACAATCCAAACGCAGCTGTGTATACTAAGCAGATGCTCTAGCAAAGCTTACACCTACAGATTCGGTGAACATAAACCTTGAGGTGAAACGTGCCGTTTTCATTATCTTGGAGACATCAATATGGATTCACTTGGTGTCCAGGCTTGTGCTCACAAGCCCCTCCAAACGCACTATGGTACAATGCTCATTAATATCATTGGATTGTATTACATACAATATATTGGATTCTATGATTAGATGATTGCTTTCAAGCAGAAATGGCCAACACAGATTTGGGTTTGATGGAAGTAAAATAATATTGTATAAAATCCCTGCTACCAGTCACACAGGGAACCGTCCTTGCACTCAAACACAGGTCTTGACATTTCTTCTTATCTTTTCTATCAGCTTAGCAAAAATTGATATCGAGGAGGCTCTTCCTCGATTTCTGGATGAACTGGATCAAAATGTAGGTACACCCTTTGGCAACCAAATTTCAAGAACAAAAAGCCTTCAGCTCTAAATAACACAAGGCAAGTTGTGTTTTGCTGTGAAATGGTGAGATTCAGAAGAACTCCTCTGCCAACATGACCGTAATGGCTCCACACACAAATTCAACGCCTACAACCAGCCACTTCTAAAGTAAGGTGAGGAAACTCGTATTAACT
>WEIS01047765.1:4753-21799 GCA_013389965.1 Todus mexicanus
CAGGCCCGTGTGTCCCCGCACAGCTCCGCCCGGCCCCGCACAGGCCCGTGGGTCCCGCAGAGCTCCGGCCGGCCCCGCACAGCTCCGCCCGGCCCCGCACAGGCCCTTGTGCCCCGCAGAGCTCTGACACGCCGCTCAGGTGCCCCCGCTCCTGCAGCCGCCGCCGGCTGCCCCTCCTGGGTCACAAGTGGGACTTGGCTCTGATGGCGAGGCACAACGGCCACGAGCAAAGTGGTGCTGGCGCAGAGGGACCCCTGCTGAGTGCACCTCCACCTGTGCCAGTAAAACACCAGCTTTGGCTTTGCTAAGGACACGCCATCCCCATAGCGCTCTTGTCCTGCCAGTCCAACATCAGGCGAGCGTATTTTTAGCATAGCACTGGTTTCTTGTAACTCGCTAAGACATGAGGACAGGAACAGTTGGTGACTTTAGCAGGGCACTGGCACACGAGGCACGATGAGGAATCAGGCAGTGCTACTTTTCCGTGCAGAATGTCAGACTCCATCTTCCAGAGAGCACCAGTTTTCCTCAATTTGAAGGGCACTGAGTTCGGTCACGGGGCAGTGTATGTGTGTCACGTAATAAAACCATTCCAGACTTTTTCCACTGTTTGAGTTTGTGGGGGTTTTCTTTAACAGTTTTGACAGACTGAACAAAATTACAAGAACATAGTTAAGCATTAACTTGCTACTACTTACCCTGTAGTCATGGAACCAAGCAGACATTCCTGTTCCCATGCAGTAGCAAGTATTACATAATGGCCTTTCTTCTGATACTAAGAAAATATGAGCGTTCACTTTCGCTAATACATTTCACAATGTTGGGTTACTGTGTGTTCTTTTGGGCTCTTGTCCAAGCCCTGAAGTGAAGGGGAAAGTTCCCCTGGCTTTCAAAACTCACAGGTCCTCAGAGAGCTCTTCCACTAACTTTGCTGAGACTTACCTGGGTGCAGCCCATGAGCTCAAGCCAGTCCAGCACATCTCCTGGGAAGGCTCCGCAGCTTCTCTGGGGAAGAACTGCAGCCCCTTGCATTTGCCACATCGTTGCCTCTTCCTGAAAGGAAGAGGGTGTAAGACTGAAAAAGTCCACAAGTCTCTGGAAGATACCACCTTCCCCAAGACACACTGTCTTAGCGGCTTCACAAGACTGCCAGCAGATGCTTCTCCTGCCTATCCAAATTCATCCCCAGTCAGTCAAGGTAAGCTGATCCTGTGATCGTAATTCCTGGGTTTGTTATCTTGGGCTCATTTCTCATACATACTCGGTGTACCACTTATCCCGAGTGAACTGGCGCACAGTAAAAGCTGTAAGGTGGGGGGGGGGTTATGTTGTAGCGTTTAGTACTTGTACTAAATACACATCTAAGCATCCCTAATTTAACTCTGGATGTTCACTGAGCAAAAGTGCTCTGAATTTCCACAGTGGTCAGACCAGAAAGGTAATCAGCCATGCTACTATTTACAGGGTAAGTAGTACAAAGTTAATGCTTAACTATGTTACTGTAATTCTGCTCAATCCTTCAAGACTATTTAAAAAAAAACATGTGACTGAAGTGCAGCTCTCTTCTGCCACATGACTAACACAAGTTCGGCTATGGATTGGGCTTCACAGTCACAGTCCTTTGCCCTGATGTCCTTGTGCATGTCTTTCATGTCTGGCTGTCCAGTCCTACAGCAGAGGACCTGCATTTCTCTGAAGTGACTGAATGCACGTCCTGTCCTGCAAAGGAACTGTGAGGCCAGGAGGGGAGAAGTGCCGAGAAGCAGGCTCAGATCAGTGGATTGTTTGGGTGGGAGGTATTTGCCCTTTTGGCCATTGTCCACCGGCACTGACCAGTAATGTGGTTTTTTTCCTAAGGTAACTATGGTAATTTGGAGCCATGGAAGTAGTTCAGTTTTCCTCTCTAGAGAAATGAGGAACTATGAAGGGGCTGTGGGTGGTAGGGTTGCTTCCCTCATCACTGATATTTGAATGAGACAGACTTTCCTGTCAAGTCCTTTTTAGCTCTTTTAGAAGATAGTAAGAATTTTCTAGTACATTTAGAAGATACTAAAATGGAGAAGAACAGCAAAAGGTGACTTTTGGGTGGGATAGCACGGCTGAGAAGAGAGGTACAAGGGAGAAGTGGTGGGAGACAGTGTAGGCTTTTGTGAAGCAGAGGGAGATAAACTGGAGGTGCAAGACACGAACCTGGTGCGTTCCAATTGAGATTTTGAGGTGCCCCTGTGAGACGTGCAGGACCATGGGGTAGCAGGTTGGGCTGTGTGCGTGTGACTGAAGGGAGAGGCTGCTCAAACCAAACAAGAGTTCAAAGCTCCCTTAGNGCAGGTGCGGGACAGGCCCCGGGCGGAGGGTCCGGAGCCGGCGCTCCGGGAGCTGCGGGAGCGGGGGCGGCCCGTGGAGGTCCGGGGGGTGCCCGGGCTGAGCCGCGGCGGCGGGAGCGGGGATTGAATGGAGCGAGGCAATACTCGGCGCATCGCACGCGTCTGAGCTCTGAAAAGCGGTCCGGCGTGGAGGCCGAGGCTATAAATTGTCTCCGAAGAGTTTTGACCAAGTGCTGAGAGGCGCAGCGGGTTTTGAGCACCGTCGTGTCCCGGTGAGGGCGGCCCGGAGCCGCTGCGTGCAGCGCAGGAGGGGAGCGCCGGGGCCGGTCCCCCCTGCTCGGGCTGTCCGGGCTGCGAGCGCCTGCTGCCCGCCCCGGGAACGCGGGGACCTGCACCTCTCATCTCCGTAACAGCAGCTGTTAAGACGTGGTCATGAAAGTAGGATTATTGGGGGTTTTTTTCCTAAAGTGTTTCTTTGTGATCGAGAAAGGGAACAGTCTTTGGCTGTGAGACTTCTTGGTTCGTGAGCAGACAAATGCGAGATTAAGTTGGACGTAAACTTGCAAAACTGAGTAACTAATGGGATGATTTACTGAGGGGACGTGTTCCTGCTGGAGTAATTCTCTTTGAAGGTCATCAGACTGCACTGGTCTCAAGTAATGTAAATATTTTTAAGCTCAGGACTAATTTTATTGCCTCTGTTTCTTCACACTAAAGAAGGAAGCCGTGGAAGCCGTGCTGTTCTATGCCCCCATCTTTCCTGCAAAGGGAAGAATCCCAGACAAGGAGCAGGTAGTCCTTAAAAGCTGTTTGCGACTGAAGTGTTACCTGAAAGGCTGAATATGTTTTTCTTGGTGGTGGTCTCGTGGCTTTATCTGGCATCATCTGATGCCTGCTTCAGGAAATAAATTTTCCAGGCATTTACTTAAAATAGTCACCTCATCCCTTGGGGATTCTCTGTGAATCTCTCAAGCTTGGTAGGCTGGCTCTCACAGGTTATGTCGGGGGAAGTTATTTTTGTGAGAACTTTGAGGAGATTGTCAGTGCTATTGCTGGGTGGGTTGTTGTTTTGGGTTTTTTGTGGGTTTTTTCCGTGTTTATGTATCTGGACATGGTAGCATTGTGTATCAGTTGAGTCTGATTTACCTTTGACTTAATATGAAATGAAAGTTGAAGTTCCCTGATGGCACGTAGCCAGTTTCCACTACCTAGACCTTTGCAACCACTCTCATGCGTCATATTTGGTACTCGTAATTTGCAGAGGTGCAGTGTTAAACGTAGCTATGAGCAAAGTGCCTCAAGTTAAAGGCGACCAATGTGTGACTGCCAAACACTGCAGAGCATTTATTTCATTTCCTTCAGCTGCAGCGTGGGGAGCCGGTGTTGAATATTGTGTCTCAGGCAGTTCTGAAATCTCTGTAGTGGAGTTCTGTGGTGTAACACCACGTGTTGCACAGTGGAATTTGGTTGTTTTGGGGTTTGCAGGGTTTGTTTTGGGGTTTCTTTTTTGGTAAGGACTTTTATCCATCCTTCCTGTGGTCACCTCTCCCTCTTGAATGACACAGAAGACCTGATTTTAAACAGTAACTCTGAACTCGATGTATCTTGGTCCTGTGCAGAAGTTGCTGCACTGTCTTGCTTTGCTTCTTTTGTATAAATGTTTTGCGATACTCTTTTTACTTAAATGATTACATGCTGTTCTTCCCCTGTAGACGGAGTTTTCTCCTGTAACGCAGAATTGAACTTTTCTGAAGACTAAATTAGAGCTTAGATCCTGTTGCCAATTCTGGCAGAAACTGTGTAGCAAAATAGATCTGTGGGAGGAAGGGAACTTTCTCATTCATAATTAAGGTAGTGAAGTGCTGTCTTACAGAACAGTTTTCATGTGTGTTATGGGACAAGCTTCTTCCACAGGCTTCACTGTTATATTCCTCTGTTGTTTATGTCTCTGGATCCAATTCTGATGTACAACTGTAAGGGCGGCTGGAACTTAGTGTGCTGTGCTTTGACCGTATGAAACGCTCTGTAATGTCGCATACTTTGAAAAATCAGGCCTTGAGCACCAAAAACTGTTACATTCTTTTTGCACTGTGTAATGAAGATAATACTGGAAAATAGGTTAATGTTTAAGTAGCATGTAAATACTATATTTATGGAGAAATCACTATTCTACAGTTAGAATTATTATATGAATAGTATGCAGGAAGCAATACCTGAGCTCACACATGTAACAAGCAAGCTTGTTAAATATGACTGTTCATTTTAATGAATATTCAGGTTGATGGATGTGAACACTGCTTGTCACTTAAATTAGAATAAGGAAATCTTCACGTTTATCTGTTTTTCTGTTTCTTGTGCGTATCACTTTTTTTTTTTTAAATCAGCTTCTGTTTAAATGCACAGGGGAAAAGAAAGCAGAGAATAGAAGTTCTTTTTGTTTTGTAAAGCTCTCGGAGTTAGTAGAGATACAGGTCAGATTAATTCCTCTGTCTTACTGGGATGTCAGGCTAAAACACCCTTAATTTTCCTTGGTAGAGGAAAGGGGATAGGAAAGTTACGTTCCCTTAAATTATGTGTTGCTTTGATCACGCTGATCTGTGCCTCTGGTATAGCTTACCAAAGTCATCAGCAGTAAAAGCAGTAGCAGTGCCAGACTTGTAGGATGCTGGTACATGCTGAACCTTTTGGCATAATTTGTTACATTTCCACAGCTGCTGCTCTTCACAGAGTGAGATGGAGGCTGGCAGGAATGGGCTTGTGGAAGGTATGACTGGTGGAAATGACTGTTTGCTTTTCACGCCTGTGATTATGCCTCGGAGGAGAGGATCGACACGCAGCACAGCATCAGAGCGCTTCTCCCCTGCTGACCTGTGGAAGAGCTATAGCACTTCAGCTGTGGCCAGGCATGGGCTGGGAACTGAGGCTGCCCTGGAGAAAGGGACTGTCACCTCAGACAAGGAGAACTTTGCCAAAAATCTTGACTGCGTGAGGAAATAAGTGAATAAAAGAGCAGTGTGAGACAGACGGGGAAGTCAGATAGGACAGCAATGAGAAGTGTATGAGCTCTGAGTAGATGGTAATTAAGGGGAAATAAAAGTTGTTTTAGTTGTTATTAAGTTTATTTTACTCTGCAGATGCTAGCAGAAGGCTTGTCTGCTACAGGAGAAGTTTTACTCAACTTAGAAGTAAGCTTCCAAGATGGTTTCAGGGAATCAGTATCAGTAAAGGTTAATGACATGAGGGAAATGACATTTTGGACACAGCTCTTCCTTGGTTATCTTAACGCTTTAATAAAATCACTTTTAATTTGTGTAAAGTAATTGGATACTGTTAATACTAAATTAACTAATTCCAGGGAAAATAAATGTATCTTGCTAATATGAAATTATCTTTCCATGTAAGGTTATAAACAGCCAAGAGACACATTACTTAATCAGGCTGGCTTTCCGACCTCTCCTCTGAGCCTTGCCAATTACATGCTTTTGAAGCTCGTTCGCCTCCCGTGTTTTCTGGTTGGTCACCTTATTTTCTGACAGCATGGCAAAGCTCAGTTAGGGCTATGCCTCCTACCATTATCATTTTTTTACTCATGCTTTACTATGCTTCAACATGTATGTTAATGTTTCAGGGGGCCTGCTAAAGGAGCTAAAATTAAATGGTAGTTCTATACAGGCATGGGACTGGAGCAATAATTAGTTGGCAAATTATTTATACTTAACAGATTGGTGTTATGTGGAAAAAATGTGTGAGCTTTTACTCTCTTGCTGTCTCATCTGTTTAACTGGAAACCAGTCTCATGGGACACAAATTCCTGTCTGGTCAGTTTTAGTTCCAAGTCTCTGTGCAAAGGGAAAGTTGAAGAAAGGTATTTCAGAAAAGTTGAAAAGGGCAAAATCTTTCTTGATACTATTAACTGTCCTCCTCCCCAGCTGATACCCATGGTGATGTGCTTTGTGAGGTTCTCCACAACAGAGTTTCTGTTGCACTTTTGCTCAAGGATCACGCATACTGCTGTTTGTGAAGGGTATAGCAGCACTAGAATATTAGATAACCCTGTGACTTAACCTGAAGAAATTACACTGAATGACACGGCTTTCACTAACTGCAAGTCAGTATTTTAGAGCAATAGTTTAGCATTTTTTAGTTTTTAGTCTAGTGCCAGGTTTATTTTTAAAAAACAGTGTAGGCTATTGTTATTCATACTAGCCCAAATCTTTCTGAGTGTTGGGCTTGCTTTACTTTCCTGCTGTAAACATGGAGAAGTTGTGTTTAAGTTAGTATTGGGGGATTTTTAATGTGGGTTGGTTGGGGTTTTTTTTTTTTTGGTAAATCTACCGAAACAGATTTCCTAATATAAAAATCAACTTCTCCACCCCATACTGACTGCACAGCATTATATATCATCCTGTTGCAGACACTGATTCTCAAGGTCATGTCTACTTGGAAGCATGCCTTGATAAGTGCTCCCATTGCAGTGACCTTCATGGTTCACTACAAGAATGCTGAAGACCAGCTTCAGCTGGTAAAGTTAAATGATCTCGAACTATTTGACAAGAAGATAAGAGACAAACAAGCGAGTATACTGCTCTTTCTGATTTTCAGAGTTTAATGAAGTTCATTGTTACTGCTTCTTAGAGGGAATGAGCTGCCCTGGAGTAGGGCCATTGCTTTTTCAGTAATCAATACTTGGTTAAAGTGTAGGAAGAACTGTCATCTTTTCTAGTAAAGAGTAATCACTGGTGGAATGCCGGGGGGATCTACATTCACGCCGGTGTTGCTCAAAATAGTGAGAAATGATCTGGAAGAGAGGCTGAGTGATGGAGTGATGGTATACGCTGAAAATGGCAACATTAGGGGAGCAGAAACAAAAGGTGGCTGGAATTGCTGAAGCTTCTCGCAGTGCTTGGTTGTAGGCAAGTGGTGCTTGATACTAGTAGATATAAAATAATGTGCACAGGGAGAAGCAGATGACGGTGTCTATGCAGTGATGATCTCTAAAGAATCTGTGCCATTCAGGAAAGAGATCTTTGAAGTAATGCAGATAAAGCTCCGTGAAATGTTCTCAGCAGCAGTCAAAAAAACCCGTAACAGCCCAAACCAGAGATCTCTAGGAAAAGGAGAGGGAGCAAACCAGAATGCCATGGTATAAACTCGTGGTATGTTTGTGTAATGAACGACATAACCCCCTCAAAGACTTGTAGTAAGATTAGGGAAGCACACAGAAGAGTGTGTTGAAGCAGTTTTGTAAAAAGAGTAACCAAATAAGCTGGGGCATAGCCTGGAAAATACATGATAGGAAGTAGGATGGATAAGAGGAGGGTTTACGATAACAATCTGCAACCACAGGAATATGAACCAGTTGTCCCCTGTTTATCACCTGAACATCGCAAGAATTGAAGGGCATCAAGTGATGCCCAAGCAGTAGGTGGTAAATTTTGAGAGGGGAAGTATTAAATCATGACCCCTTGATTCTCCAGAACTTTTCAGGTTCCATGACATCTTTTGATGAGATGTTTCACAGGTTTGCTGCATGTATGCTTGTTTTAACCTGCTCCTTGTAGCATTGCTTGATCATAGAATCATTTAGGTTGGAAAAGACCAAAAGATGCTCTGGATCCAGGAAGTTTCTGTTGAATCTGGGGGATGCCCAGGCACATGGGAGGGAGATCCTTTGAACATTACTAAGTACACAGAAACAGCATCCAGCTTCACAGTTATCATGAACTGAAAACAGTTGGAGGCTAGGAGAGTACTCTTAGGAAAGACTGTTTATCTTTTTCTATTACTATTCCGTGAGCATTGGCTTATAGCCACTGTTGGAGACAGATAGTGTTGTTCCTGTGTGTTTGTTTAATCCTGAGGGATGAAATTCATCTAATGTAACTTAACTCAAAATTAGATTGTGTTTTAAGCTCAGCGGGGTGATCTCTTTGAGATGCCTGCTTCTGCATTGCCTACAGAGAGTACCCAGGACTTAATTTTGAAGTAGCTAGCTTAAATTAGATGAATCCTGCATTTGTTTTATTTTTATATTTTTCTGTATAAGAACGACAAATTACAGGCAGAATTCAGAAGAGGACTGCAGCAGCAGCTTTGAAGACATCTCTCTTCCAGACTCACTCTGGCAACCCTGGAAAAGGCTAAGAGGTGGTGTGTTTATAGTGTGTCAGTACTTGTAGGTGAGGAAATGCATATTCCTAAAAGATTTTTTTAAGTTCTCTTAAGAAAGCTCAATACCTGTATGCTGGAACTTTATGTTAAACATACTGTGTAACATTACCAGTGGTCACATGAACGCTATCAATTGTGACAAAGTCTGACTGGGCCAGTGGAGTAGGGACCACTTGGCTGTGTGATCGGAGGCCCTTTGGATTTTGTGGAGTGTGGTTCAGTGTCAGCTCTTTTATGAGCTGCAGAACGGTTCTTTTAACTGAGTCACCTCATCTATTCTGATCTCTGTCCTCAGAGTGTGTTTGTTGTGTGCTTTTGACTCTTTAAGTTTGCCATGTTCTGACGTGAGCCACCTAGTAAGAAATGTAACAATAGATCTCAGGGTCAGTTACTGTGCTATAGTGGTTTTAAAATTACAGAATTTGAGTAGAAGATTAATACTCTTTTTTCCTATTATTTGATAAATCTGCTTTATTCAGTAAACTGTAAACAAAAATCAAGCATTTATAAATAAGAGGATGCAGTTCTATGCTGCTTGTTTGGCACCACAAGGTCCTCTAAGAGGGTAAGACCTGGTATCTGATTACATAGCTAGGATGATGTTTCTGAAACTGTATTGACAGCTGTCCAAATGGCAAAACTGTTGTTCTGTCTTTTTGTTTGTCTTTTGCAAGAATACCAAACTGGAGAGCTTATCCTACCACCTCTTCTGCTAGAAACAAGCACAGTTGCATAGTGACACCTATGCTGCATGCTGGTGCAGGAAGGGTTGGTTTACTCCATCCTGCATGGCTATGGTGGCTTCTAATTTTTGATCACTAATAATGTTGTTCCTGGTGCTGGAGATAGGAGCTTGACAAGATCATTGCCAAATTTGACTTTCAGAGGCAGTAGAGGCCTGTCCCAGAGCTTTCTTGACTTCAGTTTGCAAGTAAGTCAAGTGCTGGCTGACGGTCCCCATCCTAACAGATTGTCATTGTTCAGTTCTTTAACTTCAGCATAATCTTTGCATGAATAGAATTTCTTGTGTGTCTTACAGAATAACCTTTTATATCATTAGTATCCGCAATCATTTTTTCCTTTGGAAAGTGATTCATGTCATCTTGCAGATAGGAAAGGCATAAAGCATTATTCTGCAATCACACAAGAAACCCTATTCATTCATAGTTTATATTGTGAAGCCGATTCTGTATCCTCAGGCTTGGAGTTGGTTTCGTGGCAGCAGTCCTAATTACAGACTCTTGCTACAGTATATCTGAGCTGGGGGCTGTTCCAGAATCGCAACCGGAATGAAAAGAACTAAGGATGAGCATTTCTTAACACATTCAATCTTTCCATTGTTGTTATTCATAAATAGTAGGTTTTAGTCACCAACCGAAAGTTATCACAAAAGCCCATTTGAGCTCAGCTTGAAACCAGGTTCCCAGATCTGATAACAGGAACACTCTTCTCTTGGGTTTTGTCTTGACTAGGTTTGCATGCTGGGTCATGTTTGATGGATCACTGTAAAATAAAGCTGCAAGCCGAGTGTGTACTACCTGGGTTAAGCCAGTGAAAAATGAGAAAAATAGTACCTACTCTTCACCTGTATGTATATGTGCTGCCTATACAATTTTCTTTGCCTTTTTTTTTTTTTTTTTTTGCCTTGCACAGCTGGAGTCAAGTATTCCAGCAACTTGAATAATCATAAGATGGTTTTGCAGACAGTGATAATAAAGCAGCTCATCAATAATCACTGAGAAGACATTAGTTGATCTGGTTGAAAAGAGGCTATCAGGGTTTTGATATGGATTCTTTGATTGCTTCCTTCCCTTTCACAGCAGCAAAAGGTGCTGACAAGAGAGGCAGGAGGTAGCAAATCATGTGTTATCCGTTACAAGTTTGTGTCTGGATTATGTCGATATGAGAAAGTACTGGAGAAATACAGACAAATGGGGAGAGATTTGAGAGTGCAGCGAACATGGCTGAGGAGCTTCTGCTAGAGCAGAAAGGACCAACTATTTGTAACATGGCTGAGCAATGGTTTAGAGCAAAAAAAAAAAGAGTTGGGAAGTATGATGCAGAGACAGTGGGAAGAGCATTGTCGTTGGGCATAGCTGGAAATACAAAGTTGAACTAAAAAGGTGTATGCTTAGGTTGGGAAAGTAGGAGGACTTTTCCTTGGACTCCTTGTGGAATAATCATACAGATGCAAAAAGCTTCATTGTTTGAAGGTGGCTGAAAGGATTGGAGAAGTTGACTTAGTCCCAGTGGAAGGGCTACATATGGAGGGGGTGAAATTACCCTTGGAGTGATGTAAGAAGAGGAGGCAGTGAGTCTAATACATTATTTCTCAGATTAAGAAATAACCTAATCAAGATGTAATTATTTACCAAATTAGGTATGAACCCAGACTGGTCTTTGCTGGTAGACGACTAGTCTCTCCTTGCTATGTGTGACACAGAGGAAGGAAGGAGCTCTGAGAAAGTCCAATGCTTTTTCAGAAGCACTATTAGTTCTTCAAAAATCTGCTGTCCTGAAAATATCTACTTTCTTTAAATATTGAACAACTTTTATTTCAGGAAATGCCAGAAAGCTTGTTTGTAGTTGATGGAGGCTCAGAAAAGCAAAAGCAGCAGACCTCTTACCCTGCATGTGTTAGAAGGTACTCTCCGGGAGTCTGTGGATCATTAGACTTTTTGGAAGCATAGAGACGTGGCTTTTCCTGTCTGAACAAAGCACGTTAAGTCCTATAAGATGAAGGCTTTGGGAACCTAATCGTACTTTGTTTTAACTGCGGCTCTGATTGAGCAGAGCATTTAGCATGCCTGATAGTGAAGCCTGCAAGCCAGTGACTGGAGGGTGTGGAGTCTTACTACCTCGGTTTGTACCCCAGGGTTTAAAAGTTGTTCTGTTTACGCCCTTTCTCCCCTGGCACCCTGACTCAGGGCCATGGCTGGGGCACACCTCATACCTCTGGTGCTCCCCCCTCCCGTGCCTGTGGGGCTTTGGGGCAGTGCCAGTGGGTGTAGAGGGGAGCAGCACAGGATAGGCAGAGTGCTCCCAGGAGCTGGCCCTGGTGCAACAGCAGCTTGGCCTGTGGCGTTCGATAGGCAGGTGGCAGCCTGTTACAGGTACCAGCACGGCAGTTGGGGGACTTAGTTCTTCATCTTGAATGCAATCATTTTGATGCTTTATATAATCTAGAGAACAAATCAGAAAGGTTTCTTTACAGTGTGCAATTTCCCTAATTGCAATGAGCAGACATGGCATGTTACCAGTTCCATTGAATACTCTTAAATCACTGCTTCTCCATTTCAAATTAAGGCTTTAAAATATGTAAAATGTGAATGGTTCGCAGTCTTGTGCTATCCCCAGTCCTTAATTGCTACAGCACTGAATTTTGTGGTACTTCTCTTTTGTGTGATACAGGCTTATGAGCTAAGACAGGCAGGATGTAACATGCATGGATGGCAGTCCTTTCATCAGATGCAGGTCTGGCTTTTCACAGGGTGCTAAATATTTACCTTTGAAAACAACAAAATAACCCCATGCTGTAGTGTGACTTAGCTGTGTTATGTTTTATGAAATTAATTTCTGTTGTACAGGAGTAGAAGGTGCTCAGAATTTCATTGGGGTGTTTTAATTTGGTTCTTGAAGTGTTAAAGATGAAGCAATGTCTAACATTTAAGACCCTTAAATCTGGACTTTCCTGACCTTTCATAACAAAATTAAGCAGCTTTAGTATTTTTCTGGTGCAGTTCTGACCACGATGATAGGAAATGCAACTGGAAATGGCTATGCTAAGTGTAAAATACTCAAGTCCTAGTTTTCACAGGCTTAACCTTTATACAAATGTTACTTGCTGTCTACACCAGTGAACTGACTCAATAAAATACACTGCTATTTGTAGGTTGTAAGAGAATGAAAAACAGTTATTCCTCTGTAAATATATTTTGCCATGGTCCCAGAGACCTTGATGAAAGGCTAATGGAAGCCAATGTGGCCTTTACTAAAGGCCATGCATTCTTAGAGGCATTCATCTACTTTGCTCGAGGCTGTTTGCAGCTTTTTATAATCCAGAGAGCTTTGAAATCCTGCAAGTGCTTTTCTCTACTGCTCTTTGCCTTATCTTTAGAGTCTTGGAAAATGAAAGAAACTCACAACATGAATAAAATGTTTTGCTCTGTTAGAATTAAAGGTAATATTTTGTTCAGTGTGGGGAGGGGGAAAAACGCAAGTCTGAAAAAAATAATGAGTGGTTAAAATAGAGCTGTTAAAATGGCAACGCACAGACAGGCTGTGTATAAATATAGGCTGGCTCCTCAGCAGTGTTCTTATATGGTAGATCTGAGTGAAGGAAAAATATCAGCCTACTCTTACTCTGTACAAGCGTGAGTGTTGGTTGTTAACAGGCTGGTGCCGTATGTTTGATAATAGACAAGGCTGCATATTACATGCAAATTGTAATGACTTTACCTTGTTTTCTGTTGCAGGGGTCTACCTTACCAGTGTGAGAGGCGAATCACGCAAGCATAGTGTGGATTTTTTGTCTGTACGTGCTACTTTTACCGACCCACCCCAAAAAAGAGACGAAGGATCAAACAAAAAACATTGTCTTGTCACTTCTGCCTGAGAGCTCGCTGAATTTTATGACACCTGCTGGAGAACCTACCTGAACCATTAGAAATGGAGCAGCTCGTGCTGTATCTCTGATCAGCAAAGGTTTCTGCATGGAGTACAAGAATCAAGTCGCCTTAAGTCAAATCATATTCAAGTTGCGCTGAGTGTTGTAACTGTACTGTTGATACCACTCCAGACTTCACTAGGGCTTTCCAAGGCAGTAGCTTCTTTTGCAGTTTGGATGTTTTTAACTGACATTTGAATGTTTTTTGTCGAATCTCATGTGGCCCTGAAAAGTGGCTGGGTGAACTTTTTCCTGTTAGTTTCATGGTGAATTTTGAAGCCTCACTTCCAGGTGTGATCTGTGCTATGGCAGCAACCTACAGGCTTATGGTCACTTCTGTGAACTGCTACAGCAGTGTGGTGGTAGACCAGCAATTTCAGCGCACCGTGCATCACTGCACGGGGACTTGCCAAGTGTTTAAGCAAGGACTTAGATGCATAGTTGCCCACCACAGTGTCTGCGCAGAGCTCGGTGTCCAGGATGCCAACCTAGACCATAAAATTTCTGTTCCTGAAAATGGACTTGTCTTGCCTGGAAATGAGGACTATCAGCAAATCCTCCCAAATAATCCAAGAATCAAAAAGAGCTCTTCAGTGCAGTCTTCCAGCAGTTTAAAAGACATTACTGGTGAGGCGATAAACCTCGCCAGCGGTAAAATAAAGGAATTCTCCTTTGAAAAGCTGAAAAACTCTTCCAGTCATGTGGCCTATAGAAAGGGAAGGAAGGTTCGGTCAGAATCGTTCAGCAGACGATCATTTGATTTTGACTTGATTTATGGGCACTTCAACAATGATGAGAACTGCCCTCCATGTGGCTTTTTGCAGAGTCCCTCCCCTGTGGAAAAATGGCAGGAGAGCAATGATGCTCCGCAAGTTACCATGAATCCCATGGTTCCCTTCTCCCCTCATTCCTTCTCTGAAGAAAACTTCATTACCCAGATTTTGGAAAAACACAAGCTAGATGGTTCTTCTGGTGGAGATATTAAGGTGTGCTTAGACATCTTGCTCAAGTGCTCCGAGGATCTGAAAAAGTGCACAGATATAATAAAACATTGCATCAAAAAGAAGTCTGCAGACAGTGTTAGTGGAGGGAACAGCAATGATCCCCTGGCTAATTCAGAAATGATATATATGAATCTGATGACAAGATTTTCTTCATACCTGAAAAAGCTACCCTTTGAGCTCAAGCCACCAGGACACAAGGAAGCTAGTGACTTGGCAGAACTAGTGAACTGCTTTCATGGCTTGCAGCCATCTCCTTTTCCCCCAGTATTTGGAGATGAGCAGCCTCCTAGGTATGAAGATATTGTTCAGCTGCCGTCCTCCAGCACAGTTCCTGCCAAACTGCCAGGTGATCAGTGTGAGCTGACAGGCACCTCTCGGCCCATCCAAACAAGCACTGTGAGCTTTACCTCAAACTCCCCTCACAGTATCCCGCAGGAGAACAGTGTGAGAGCTGTGAAAGATGCTTGTGCTCTACCTCAGTTACCAGCCACAAGCCCTTCTGACTGCACATCTTCTGCTGAGGCTCTGTACATTGAGGAGGAGTCTGATGGGGAAAGAACGTTAGGGAAAATAAAGAAGGCAGAGCAGAAAGGGGGATGGGAGAGTTTAGAGCGCAGCTACCAGCTAGCTGGTGGTGCAGATCTAACTGCCAGTGCTAAAGCAGAACATGCCAGAGCGGGAGATGTTGAGCTCTCCTATGCTTCTGAGAAAATAACTCCTTTCAAACCAGTTTCAGATTCTGCATTGCATGGGTCACACGCTGATGTTTCCAAAGGAGAACAGATGTGTAGTAAGATAGACAAGGATGAGATAGACAAACTGTTGCTGGACTTGGAGAGCTTCTCACAGAAAATGGAGAGTACTCTGAGGGAACCCTCTCTGAAGAAGAGTGAACCTGCCTCTTTGCAGGTGTTCGGCTCACAGGGTAGGCAGGTACTACCTCAGGCTCCTGAACTGAAAAGTAAACCTGCTGATGCCACTTCCCCTTTGTCAAAAGTCATGGAAGCCAATGGCCATAAAATGGAAGAGGATGACAAAGCCCTTTTACTGCGTATCCTGGAAAGCATTGAGGACTTTGCCCAGGAACTGGTGGAATACCAGACAGGCAAGGGAAGCTTGTCTAAGGAGAGGGAAGTGATGCAGATTCTTCAGGAAACTTTAACAACTCCTTCACAGTCCCTCCTTGCAGGACAAAAAAGCTATGCTGGGGCTGCTTCCAGAGACTCTGTTCCAGCTTCAATTCAGCAGGCCCCAGAAGTGATTAAGGTAAGAGAACCAAACCTTTGATGGGATAGTGAGTAAAACAAACATGGGAAAAGAATTACATCTCAGTGATTCATTGTGCTTTGGATGTTGCAGTGTGGAATAACATGCACAAACTGGCAGAAATGTATCATTTATTTAAATACAAACAAATTAAAAAAAAAAAGGAAACTAAAACCCCTAAGCAAACAAAATATGCCCTGATGTGCAATTTCACCTTTGAGCTTGCTCCTTTCCTGTTGGTGCTCCTATAGGATGTTTGCTTGGGGTTGAAATGGGCCCTGTATAATAGAGGGTAGAAACAATTCTTCATCTGGTAGTAGTTACTAGGCTGCCTCTTACCAGTTCAGTGGGAACTGAATGTTCCATCTCTTTCTTTTCCATCTCTAAGCAGACTCCAACAGCCTCTGTTATTCCCATCACTAGTTCTGAAAGAGAGAGACCCTCCATGGTCACAATCTGGGAAGATTTCATTTTCTTTTCCCTGCCCTCAGTGCATAGAGTCATTGCAGAATCTGCATGGCTGTGTCTCTCGGATGAGGAGTAGGGTTTTTCAGAAGGAAGTCTTCATGGGAGCCTGCTTTAGAGGGAAGCCAAGGCTGGCTCTCCAGCCCTCAGTGCTTTTCATTTGATAATGAGTACCAAGTTTTAAAGACAACTTGATGCCAAACTTCCAACTTCCCAGAAAGTATAGAGAGGGCTTCAGCTTCCAAAATCAGCCTTCCACATAGGCACTTAAGAGGTGCCCAGCTTGTAAGTGAACTTTCACAGCTTGTTGCAGTTGGAGCATGATGTGCGTGTCTTCAAAACCATCCACTTACTTGAAAATACAAATATTTGATGCAGTTCTGAAAGGGTGTGAAAGGGTGTAGTGTGAAGACAGATCCTAGCAGACAGTGTTGCGATCTTTTAACAGTAGACTCTCCAGGTATTTCTGATATTTCCCTGGGCGTCTTTGCTTACAGAAAATGGTGAGCATAACCTTGTCTGATGTCTCCAGCAAGGGAGTATTTTTCCTCAGAGTATAGAATGAAGCAGCACCAAGAGCTCTCAAGCTATAATAGCTATTCTTGTGTCATATATTAATTTACAAATTTTTTTAACTTGTGAACTTAAAACAAAAATGTGTTTAAATGTGATACTGACTTTGTGGCTGTTTTTCTATAACACTTGAAAATCGGATGCATTTAGACTCTCAAGAAGCTTACCAGCCTTGTGCCTTACTAACTTCTGTTTCGCTACTCACCCACCTAGCCTGTGAGTTAGTTTGCTCCCAAACTACCTTCTATGAATGTAGAACATGTGCTTGTACTATAAGAGCTTTTCTCTTTCATGCAGCAGCACAACCCTTGCTTTGTGTAGATGCCTAGAACCAAAGCTCACAAGAGAGTGTAAGTGTCTTGGACACAGAAGCTGGAGAGGATCTGGGCTGAGCACTGCACAGCGTGGATACAGCTGATCCCCTTCAGAGGGAGTTTGCACTTAGCAGAGAGCAACAGTCATCTGACCTGCTGGCTCTACGCGTACTCTGCGGTTTGCTGTTACTTATAGTATAGATGTGGCCGTGCACTTTTCTGTGGACATGAGGCCCTCTCTAGGTGTAGCATCTAGGGAATAC
>WEIS01047769.1:0-11095 GCA_013389965.1 Todus mexicanus
ATCCTTACAGGCGCGTAAAAGAAGCACCAGCTACCTTCTACCGGCTCTTCTTTCCCATCTTTGTCACTGGCTTCTTGTACAAGATAATGATGGGTAATCGAGAACTTGAAGTCTGCAAATGAAATTTCATCTGATTTCTCTTCCCATGCTCCTGTGGTGTACACACCCTGAATATAATAATTTAAAAAAAAGGTATTACTTGATCACATAAATTCAGGTTAACATTCATAAGCCTAATAAAATACACTGCCTACAAAATCTGTAATATTTATTCAACTTTTTCTACTAGATATTTACTCTTAAATAGCTAAGCATGGTTTGATTTAAAAAGAACAATTCCTGAAGCACTTCATTATGAAGCGCTGAATGCTAAAATCCGTGTTGCTAATAATCATATTCATTTCAAGGACCAGGTATCTCCCGAGAAGTCTTTAGAATTCTTTGACACTAAAGAGGCAGCTATATCCTCTTACATGCAACTACCTGCAACTTAAATGTACGCACACCCAACTTTGCCCAAAGAAAGAAGTTTCCCACCTCATATTTTATATTTATCTATACCACAAACACTACTTTAATATTTTCTTCGGAAATGCTTTCACTGATAAATGATTTTGTATCTATAATTTGCAAAACTTCTGTGCGTAAGGATCATTTTTAAACAAAAAAACAGCGTAGAAAAATTTCTAGGGGAAAAAAAATCCCCATCACCGTGCAGAATCTTATGCTGCTACTAGAACAAATCAACCTGGACACCCCTTTGACCTGCCAAGGGTGTCTTCTCACTAGAAATCAAGGAGAGAGGTCTGGTCTAGAAAAGGAAACCCGTAGGAACGCAACGACAGCTAAGGCTGAAAACCAGTTAGTTAGGTAACATAAGCTTATTTCTGAAAACCTGTACCCTGACTCAAATTAAGAATATACAATTCCTCTAGAAACACAGCAGCCATTCAATCCAGAAGAGCTGGATTTATTTGCACCAGTACTCAGATGAGCGCAGCAATTCCCTCTGTAGGCACAAGGCAGGGCGAAAAGCAACTCCTTAAGAATTTGTAACAGCTTCCAGATTCAAAACTGGGANAAACGCTCTAATTAGGCTTCGAAAAAAATCTCCCTGCCCTATGAAACATCCTGAGTCACAAGCAGTGCTGTGCAAACCTCAGCTATAAGCGACAAAGGCACAAGGCAGGGCGAAAAGCAACTCCTTAAGAATTTGTAACAGCTTCCAGATTCAAAACTGGGAATAAAAAAATCCCTAGGCCCTATACGAAGGTCCAGTTCTACCAGGGAAACAGCCTGCTTGGCAGCCAGCCTGCCAGTAAACTTACAGCAACTGTTTGTCAAACTGCCACATCTACAAGTGAAACTCCCCAGTGCAAACCAGTACCTGCTACGCCTAAGAAAATGGCAATACATGTAATATGTGTGTGTATTACTAGTTAGCACTTAAAATTCCACAAGAAAATTCAGAAGCAGTAACTCACCTTTTCTAGAGGTTTGCCTGAATAAATCCCAATAAGCTTCCAGTCATTCAATACTTCTTCTATTTTTGAAATAAATCTATTAGGGAGGGGAAAAGGCATTAATATGTGCTGAGCACTAAACCTGTATTATAATTCAGCTCCCCAAGAGCAAGCAATACGTTGTCCTACTATGGAACTCCTTACAGAAAACACAGACAGCAAACAACCAACATGAAACCCCCAAGTATCACAATAAAAATGGAGCAATTGCTTCCATGTACAAATAAACTAGTCCTCATATGCGCACATTTCAGATGACAGTTACTCTCAGCAGCTGCTAGGACCATGCTTTGATTATAGAATCTCACTTCTTTCTGGTATCGCGGCGTATTATTTTTAACACATACTCGTCTCCTTGCTCACAGATAAATAAGCACTTGACACAAATTTATAAACTAAATTCAGATTTGAAGCGCAAAACTTAGACTCTTTGTCATCTTCTGTCATAGACACCATCACTGGAAAAAGTATTTTAGGAAATAGGTGTATCAAGAACGCAGGAGCACTCCTCACATTAAGTTTTCTCGTACATTGCTCTACCAATTTTTTAAGGTTTTAGCTACAAGACGACTGTTTTAATAATCAGGCAGACACTTGAAAATCATCATGAGGATGATGAAGGGACTTGAGCATCTCTCCTATGATGACAGGCTGAGAGAAATGGGGCTGTTTAGTCTCAAGAAGGCTGAGAGGGGATCTTATCAATGTCTACAAATATCTGAGGGGTGGGTGTCAGGAGGAGGAGGCGGCCAGTGTCTTTTCTGTGGTGTCCAGCAATAGGACACGGGATAATGGGGGTGAGCTTGAACATAGGAAGTTCCACCTCAACATGAGGAGGAACGTCTTCCCTGTGAGAGTGACAAAGCCTGGAACAGGCTGCACAGAGAGGCTGCGGAGTCTCCTCTGGAGACTTTCAAAACCCGCCTGGATGCGTTCCTGTGTGGCCTGCCCCGGGTGATCTTGCTCTGGCAGGGGGGTTGGACTCGGTGATCTCTTGAGGTCCCTTCGAACCCCCAACATTCCACGAAAACACGACCCTTCTGGCTGTTTATTCTAACCCTTCGCAAACAGCTGCTGAACCAGGCTTCCCGTAAGGGCACCCACAGCTTGGCCAGATCCTCTTAACGCCGGGACGAGGTTCCGGGATCCCCCGGGCACCGGCGGACACACGGACACAGACACACGGACACACAGACACGGACACACGGACACAGCCCCGGCTGCTCCGGGCCGGAGCGGGCACCGTGCGGGGAGCGGGGCCGGCGGAGGCACCTCCTCCTACCTCTCCCACTCGGAGGCGGTGGTGAAATCCGTGATCTCAAACACCTCCGACTCGGGCTGCGGGGAGAGAGCGGGACAAGACAAGCAGTGAGTGAGGGGACAAGCAGCGCGCAAGGGGCAGACGCGGGNCAGTACTCAGATGAGCGCAGCAATTCCCTCTGTAGGCACAAGGCAGGGCGAAAAGCAACTCCTTAAGAATTTGTAACAGCTTCCAGATTCAAAACTGGGAATAAAAAAATCCCTAGGCCCTATACGAAGGTCCAGTTCTACCAGGGAAACAGCCTGCTTGGCAGCCAGCCTGCCAGTAAACTTACAGCAACTGTTTGTCAAACTGCCACATCTACAAGTGAAACTCCCCAGTGCAAACCAGTACCTGCTACGCCTAAGAAAATGGCAATACATGTAATATGTGTGTGTATTACTAGTTAGCACTTAAAATTCCACAAGAAAATTCAGAAGCAGTAACTCACCTTTTCTAGAGGTTTGCCTGAATAAATCCCAATAAGCTTCCAGTCATTCAATACTTCTTCTATTTTTGAAATAAATCTATTAGGGAGGGGAAAAGGCATTAATATGTGCTGAACACTAAACCTGTATTAAAATTCAGCTCCCTAAGAGTAGGCAATACATTGTCCTATTATGGAACTCCTTACAGAAAACACAGACAGCAAACAACCAACATGAAACCCCCAAGTATCACAATAAAAATGGAGCAATTGCTTCCATGTACAAATAAACTAGTCCTCATATGCGCACATTTCAGATGACAGTTACTCTCAGCAGCTGCTAGGACCATGCTTTGATTATAGAATCTCACTTCTTTCTGGTATCGCGGCGTATTATTTTTAACACATACTCGTCTCCTTGCTCACAGATAAATAAGCACTTGACACAAATTTATAAACTAAATTCAGATTTGAAGCGCAAAACTTAGACTCTTTGTCATCTTCTGTCATAGACACCATCACTGGAAAAAGTATTTTAGGAAATAGGTGTATCAAGAACGCAGGAGCACTCCTCACATTAAGTTTTCTCGTACATTGCTCTACCAATTTTTTAAGGCTTTAGCTACAAGACGACTGTTTTAATAATCAGGCAGACACTTGAAAATCATCATGAGGATGATGAAGGGACTTGAGCATCTCTCCTATGATGACAGGCTGAGAGAAATGGGGCTGTTTAGTCTCAAGAAGGCTGAGAGGGGATCTTATCAATGTCTACAAATATCTGAGGGGTGGGTGTCAGGAGGAGGAGGCGGCCAGTGTCTTTTCTGTGGTGTCCAGCAATAGGACACGGGATAATGGGGGTGAGCTTGAACATAGGAAGTTCCACCTCAACATGAGGAGGAACGTCTTCCCTGTGAGAGTGACAAAGCCTGGAACAGGCTGCACAGAGAGGCTGCGGAGTCTCCTCTGGAGACTTTCAAAACCCGCCTGGATGCGTTCCTGTGTGGCCTGCCCCGGGTGATCTTGCTCTGGCAGGGGGGTTGGACTCGGTGATCTCTTGAGGTCCCTTCGAACCCCCAACATTCCACGAAAACACGACCCTTCTGGCTGTTTATTCTAACCCTTCGCAAACAGCTGCTGAACCAGGCTTCCCGTAAGGGCACCCACAGCTTGGCCAGATCCTCTTAACGCCGGGACGAGGTTCCGGGATCCCCCGGGCACCGGCGGACACACGGACACAGACACACGGACACACAGACACGGACACACGGACACAGCCCCGGCTGCTCCGGGCCGGAGCGGGCACCGTGCGGGGAGCGGGGCCGGCGGAGGCACCTCCTCCTACCTCTCCCACTCGGAGGCGGTGGTGAAATCCGTGATCTCAAACACCTCCGACTCGGGCTGCGGGGAGAGAGCGGGACAAGACAAGCAGTGAGTGAGGGGACAAGCAGCGCGCAAGGGGCAGACGCGGGGAGCGGAGCGGGGCAGGGCGCGGCGCGGCCCCCTCCCTCTCTCACCTCGCTGTCCGCCGCCATCTTGCGCCGCTGCCGCCCGGGCCCTGCGCAGGCTCGGGGCGAGGGGCGGGATGGCTCCTCCTCACCGCCCTCTGCCCGCCCGCCTGGGGAGGAGCGGAGCGGAGCTGGGGCTCGGCCCCTCTGCCCGCCCGGCTGCGACAGGGACCGCCCGAGAGGGGAAAGCAGCGGCGGTGCTGCCGGCGGCAGTTCCCGGGCTGCGCAGCTCGGCCCCGTCATGGCGGCCCCGCTGGGACCCGCGGCTGTGGCGGAGCCACTGCTGCTCCAGCCCGGGAGGGGAGGTGTCCCCGAGGCTGGGGGTCCGGATCCAGCCTAAACCGGGCCTAAGGGCCCTGATCCAGCCTAAACCGGGCCTGGGGCCCCTGATCCAGCCTAAACCAGGCTCCCGCCTCTGGTCCCAACCCTGCGGCCGCAGCCCTGCTGGCGCTCAGCAAACCACAGTGTCACTCAGGTTGGAAAAGACCTGTCAGATCATCCAGTCCAAGCTTTAACTCTAATCTTTATCACCCCTAAGACATATCCCTCAACACCCGATCTACACGCCCTTTAAACACAAGGGAAGGCGACTCAGCCCCCACCCTGGGCAGCCTGTGTCAATGCTGGGCAACTGCTGCAGAGAAAAAATTCTTGCTAATGTCCAGCGTAAACCGCCCTCGGTGGAGCTTCAGGCTATTCCCTCTTGTCCTGTCATTGACTTGTGAGGAGAGACCAGCACCTGCCTCTCTACAACATCCTTCCAGATAGTTCAACCAGTTCCCTTCCAGGTCAGCCCGAGCCCGGTTGTGCCTCTTTCATCCTTTCTCCTCCCCCAGCATAGTCTGCTGCTTAAAAAGTTAGAAAAATACCCTTGAAGTTTGCTGTTGAAGGCTGCCTGAGAGGAGGCAGGGAGCTATTCGCAAGTAGCAGGGCGTGTTCAGGTGAGGGGACTGAAGGGGAAATTCAAGTAGATGAGGTAATAAAAGCATAAATGAAGGTAAACAGAGGAGAGAAATATGCTTTGCTTTGGGTGCGGGAAGAGCTGCCTTGTGGTTAGAGCTTAAAATTTGGAATAGTCTCCCAAGGGAAGTGGCGGATTCCTCAACTTTAGGGAGATTTAAGGCTCAGCTTGGCAGGGTGCTGGGCCAGCTCATTTAAACTATTTTTTTTTTTTCACCTTAAAGGGTTGGACTAGATGATCCTTGTGATCCCTTCCAAGCTGATCTTCTGTGATTCTGCGATAAAACGCTGCCGTTTAGCTCAGCGGTGTTTGTTTTCATAGGTCACTGCTGCTCTTTGGATTGAACTTCTCCAAGCAAGATTCCCCCCCTGGAGGGGGGAGTTGCCTCGGCAACATCGTGTAAACTCAACAGCCCCGTGGAGCAGGAGCTGCCGGCAGGGTTTGCCCGCAGCAGAGCTTGCCAGTAACGAAGGAATAGGTACTACGTGCTCCGGAGCCAGAAAAAACCTACTGAAAATAAAATCAGGGTATGTGTAATTACTGTTTGAATTCCTTGCTGTCCAGCAAAGGAAGAAAGCTGCGAGCTGAAAACGCTCTGTAACTTCTCTTTGGGTTGCCGTGCCTCTCTCACACTTTGCTACTGAAGCACCAGGTAAGATGTTGTTCGTGCCTTCTCTTAGAACCTTTTCAGTTAGCATTTTGAAGAATTGAAATTTGAATAGACAGAAAAAAAAACCCACATCAAAGTTTGGAGAAGTTCGCTATCTGATATGACTCTTAAGGAGCTGATACAATGGGATAAACGTTTGAATGGGTATAGCATAAGAATGAGAAATCAGGAGTGCTGCCTTCTACAGCTACTTTTACAGAGTTCACGGGGTAACCTTGGTCATTAGTTGTAGGTCATTCAAAGGTAGTTGTAGGTCAGTCAAGTTCTCTCTGTTTCCTTTTCTATGAACTAAGATAGTACTGTCTGATCTCTGGCTGATACATAGCTTATGAAATAAGCTGTAAAATAATGTTAATCATGTAATTATCTCCCAAAAGTGAAGTGTTGACTTGGACTTTCTGGTCCAACAGTAAGCGTGACATTAGCAAAATAATCCTTACAGCTTTCATGTCTAATTCAATATCCCGTATGTTGAGTTTTTAGCAACCAAAAACGTGTCTGAACTGTTTGCTTCTGTGTATTCACAGGACAGGGCATTGGATGTTAAGTCGAATTATAACATTTTTAGTAATTTCAAGTACTTCTAAAACATTAGTTTTGTCTTCCTTATGTCTCCAGATAACAAAATATAAAGTATTGCTTTGTCCATGTGAATTGGAAATCAATTAACAAAACATTTTTTCAGGTTTCTGGACCTCAATATGTCTAAGGACAGCAAGTCTGGCAACCAACGAAACAAGAGGAGAAGCAAAGAAGGTAGTCTGACCAAAGTTTATATGTATAAAGTGTGACACGTGAGATCTGAAGAAGACAAAAAGGCAAAGTTAACTTGAAATCTGTCTGCTTCTCAAAACCAAGAAACCAGCAAAAAAAGATGAAATAAACCTCAGAGTTATTTTCCACCTTTTGAAAAGCCAGGAGATTTGGGTTTAGTAGCTTTTCTATTTTTGTAGACTTTCTGTCAATATTTTTTTTATATTTCTGTACTACTGAAATAGGAGCTACAAGTTAATATTTTTTTAGCTACTCTTTACTTTTGTAGTACACTGAAGTAATACACTTACCTAAATAACTTAAAATAATTCAGATTTATGCATTCACGTTTCTAAAATTTATAACAAGAAGCATATATAGGTATCTTAGTCAAACAAAACATGCACCTTTTTTTCCCTTATAGCTATTTCCTGTATTTCTTTATAATACAATTTTAATGTCCAAAAATAACTGTATTTGCATCGTGTCTACCGGTCAGTGAATTGTACTGCTCTTATACAAATACTTATGTGTTGTTGCAGGTTGTGGAAGTGTTGTTGTTCTTCAGAACGCAGACAAGATGATGAAAGAAATGCATCAGTTGTACAAAGCTCTAGGAAAAACCAGGTCAGTAGTATTAATATTTCATTTGCAGTTGGGTGTGTGAAAATAGAGACAAAGCAGGTAGTAGTCTTCGAGTAAGAAAAAGATTTCTTTAGTGCAGGATGTTATGCATGTTGTGTAGTGTTTCTGCCTTCCCAGCGTCAGTCACTGGCCATTGCTGGAGTCAGGATATTGCACTGGATGAGCAAATAATTTGGTACAATATGAAAAAAACATATAGTGTATGATTTTACATCAGCATTCAGTTTCTTAAAGGCAGGGAATTATCTTGCATAGAGCTTCAAGATTTATTTAGACTATACTTTTATACCTCTTTTCCGTCACAGTATTTCTCTGCGTTTACATTTTTCATTCTTCAAAAACCAGATGGCAGAAATCTGAGGCTTGTCTGTACAGCCTCTATTCTTACAGACAGGCCATTAGAGTATTTTATAAATAACAAAGGCACACCTGGTCTGCAGAATACTTTTGACACACTTTCCTGGTGATTCATTAAAAATGCTGGGCTGAAAGCAATGAGTTTTTGTCACGAAGGGGAAGGTGGGCAATCTGTTTTTCCATTCCTGTTGTTGCTCGGCTTACATTTGTCACTCATTCTCGCTTGTGGTCACTCAGTCTTTGGCATCACAATCAGATGCTTTCAGGAAGAGCCACGACTTCCCAGGTGGATGAAAAAAAGAAATATCCTCTGTTTGGCATTCTTGGATCTTACAAGCTTCTTCTTCATGTTACTCTCCAGTCCCATGGTTATTTGAATGGAGTAGGGTCCTTCCACTTAATTTCACACTGTATTTTGTTGTTTGGTTTTGGTTTTGCCTTTTAGCCAAATAGCACCAACATCAAGACCATGGCGAGGTCAACAAGTGGCATGTTTTCCAAGTAAAAATCAGTTGACGTTACAGACGAGACCTCGCTCTTTACCTTTCTTCCTGAAGAAAGAGAACGTAGGGCGCGGCTTTGACTTCAGCTTTCTCCTACAAGCCTCATGCCCAGAACCTAACGGTTCAAAATCGTCTATGAATTTAGATGCTTTTCAGATAATAAAAGGACAAATACAACAAGGTAAGTTCTATTGTAAAAGTCACTACTTTCCAATAAAGTTTTAGATCGCTTATCGTACTAGATGGCAAAGCCTTAGAAATCCTTCTTCTTTAAAATTCAAATTCTCTTTATGCCTGTGGGACTTCACTTACAGCTGACTTCAACCATGTTGACCCTCTTCACAGGAGGTTCCACTTAAATATTAGGAAAAACTTCTTTCCAGTGAGGGTGCCAGAGCCTGGCACAGGCTGCCCAGGGGGTTGAGGAGACTCTTTCTCTGGAGATGGTTAAAGCACACCTGCATGAGTTCCTGTGGGACTTGATCTAGGTGATCCTGCTCCAGTGGGGGGATTGGACTAGATGATCTTTCAAGATCCCTTCCAATCCCAAACATTCTGTGATTCTTTAATTATATATTTTTGTGTGTATGTATTTGGGGAATGAAAGGGATAAAGAGGAGCAATGACAGACTTCTCCATTCCTCTTACTCTGTACGATGAAACTGAGCCCCCCAAATGCCAAGTGTAGTTCTCTGTAGCTAGAGGAGGGCCCTGAGGGCACCTCTTTCACTTTTTTCCATGTGCTGGAAATATTCATTAGTCACATATTGAAGTTAGCAAACATCTGAAATTGAGGAGAAATATTTGCTTAAGTTATTAGGTCAAGGCATTTTAAAATGATCATGTTTTATAGTTTTCTATAGAAAATGGAATAGTAAAGTTCAGTCTCACAATTAAAGCTCAACTTAGAACTTTTTTCTGCCTAGCACATTTATAGCATAGTCCTGCAATCACACATCAGGTGGATTCTTGGTCCCCAGAACCCTTCAGTTTGAAAATAATTTATAAATTAAAACTGTAGTATATTTAAGTATATCAAATTAACATTTCATTTGTTTTTATTTTTAAGGGTTAAACATAGCAATGCTAAAAACCAGGAACAAGAGATCTGAGGTAAGGTGGTATTATGTATAAAACTTCTAAAGGTGTTATATGCTTTCAAAACCTTAAAAATTGAAATACAGAAGAAGTGTAAGTAGCTTCCTCTGTTTAGTCTTCAGGTTTTTTGATTAACATTAAGTATTTTTATGTGTTTTTTATATATATGTATGCATGTGTGAGCAAATCTTCAGGTGTAGTTTGGGGTTAGAAGTTCAAAAAGACAAAAAACCTTTTAAAATAGAAATATGTACATTAAAGTATGTGCATCCTGTATGTTAAATGTGTTTCTTGTATTGAGTGATAATTGAAGCTGAATTAAAGAGCAGTTTTGATATTAGATAATTGCTAAAATTTATTGTGTTATCAAATAAAAAAAGTCTTAGGATTAAAATGTAAAAAAATATTTGACATGAAATTTTGTGATAAGTGTAAAGAAGATTCCTGACAAAGCTTTTGTGCTTACAAACAAGCTAGGAAATTTGTGTGTATCAGTGCTTCACACCACGTGAGCCTTAAAAGCTAGACAAGATCAAGTATATACTGTATTTAGAAAGATGATAATTTGGTCTCTTTGGATATTAATTGATAGTCCTTTGTCAAACAGACCTGACTCACAGAATCAGCTGTTTACTTGAGTGAACCCTCCACAGAATGCAACAGCCTCTGCAGGAGAAAAGTACAGAAGTGGAAAAAAACGTTTCTAATGGAGGGAAATGTTTAAAAAAAATAATTTAGCTGACCTCGGTGTGATTTAACACAGCTTTATTTCATGTCTTAGGCTCTGATGATTTCTAGAGGGAAATCATCTGGGATAGACTGAGCATTACTATTAATGTCACGCAGACTAGACAAAGCCTTCAGAACTGGCAATTCGAAGCCAGCGCACGTTGCTTTTCCTGGCACATTCAAGCCTCAGTTTGCCCTTGGAATGCAAACAAAAATTTCCTGCAGATTGCAAACTGATGTTGAATATAAACATGCAAATGAGCACTCAGAGCATATGACTGTGTGATTATTTCAGCTGCATTCATTTGCATAAAAATATACAGTACATTCGAGCTTATTTTTTCTCCACTTCCTGTAAAATAAAGAACAGAAATATCATTTTCAGAAAGCTATTCTCACTGTTCCATTTAATTCCATGGACAGTGAAGTGCAGAATGTGCCATCTTCCAATGTACTCAAAACTCTGTGAGCTAAATCTTATTAAATCTTATAACACTATACTAAACATCTGGAAGATCTGTATATTTAGATTCATAATAATGTCTTTTAAATCCTAGAAATAATTTGTAAGGATTGTTTTCTACTTGGATAAAATAACAATCTGTTATTATATGCTTTTTA
>WEIS01047769.1:11157-23657 GCA_013389965.1 Todus mexicanus
GGGGATATTATTCCTGGTGTCAGCACGTTTTGGAGAGTTACCTAAAATGACTTTCAATACCAGCATGAGAGTGACGTTGTCATCCGGTGAAAGTGCCCAGCAAGAAAGAAACTTTGGCACGTGAAGCCACTGAGCAGCCTTTGAATTCCTGTAGCAAGCACATTATGTGGCATAAGAAATAATTAATAACTGACAAAATTATTTGTATGTGTGGACAAAACTTATTATTCTTCAATCATGAAGAATGACCTGTGCCTTTTAGCAAAGGATCCCATTTTCTGTTCTATGAAATACTTAGAAATAATTCTGGATTTGAGAAAATTCAGTATGGATGTGAGAAAATTCATGCATTTTCTCAGGGTTTTGATATCACACTTAATATTAGGTTAATTATGGAAATCTATAAAAGAATAATCCTTCTCCGATTTTTGTTTCTTAGCCTACTTGGTTGTTAGTGATTAGATTTTACCTGTATCTGTTGTGTAGTACCTTATTAATGGTTTTTATGGAAATTACAGTATCATTTGCCACCAGTGACGTTTCAGCCTGTAAGAACAATTCATCTTGCTCCTCTAGAGGATAATACTATCAGTGAAAGCACCAACATCAGAAATCTTTGGAATATTATGAAGTCTGTTCCTCAGCCTATAAAAACAGTTACTAAATTTTATCAGTCTCAGCTAGACAGTCTATTAAGAAGGCACACGGAAAAGTCGTCAGACCTGATTGTGGCTACTATTGCTGCTAAGTTCAATCCGGCGAAAGACCTCTACTACCTCAGCATGAGTAACTATTCTCAGCACCCTAGCAACCAGAAAGGAGAAACCCAAACCAATTTAAAATGGAGGGAAGCTGATGCAGCTGCCAATACTGAAAAGAACGAGCAGGTGAAGTACCAGTCTTCAGTGGCTTGTAAGAACGGAGATCTTATGACTCAAGCCAGTTTCTGTGATGATAGTCATCCGTACTTGAGCGCGAGCAGTCCTCTGATAAACTGTGGAATATTTACAGCTCAGGCAACATTTACAATGTCAAGCAACAGAGATACCTTGAGAACTGGCAAGAAGGAAAGGAGAGCAGAGAATTACTGCAGAACTGGTTTGGAAGAAGGAAATGCTACTGAGATGATGCTGTGTTATAGACCACATGAGGATGAGAGTGTGAACTTCATGCTTGACAGTCATGAGTTAGATTCTTCCTGTAAAAATGGAGTGACAGAGGCCCACCATGCCTTGGCAGATAATTCTGTAGGTGCGGTAATTCCCAGAGCAGAAGTGCAAGATCTTTCTGGAAAACAGACAGAAAATAATATTTGTGTCTCTGAATTTCAACAGGAAAAAGCAGCAGTGTCAGAAGCAGCTTCAAAAGACCAAAGTGAGCCTGTACGTGTTGTTCACGTTACATTCTCTGAACAAGAACCAGCCAGGGAACCACACGTTGCTAAACAACCTGCCACAAAAAGGAGTGTCATTCGTAGCCTGCCTTCTCATGTTACCCAGAGCTTCAACATTCTTGCTCGCAAAGAAAATGACAAAACTAAAATAAAGGCGAATAGAAGTAAATATTCACCAAAATCTAAAAAGAGTAGCAAGATAAAGATATCTGAAGAATTAATTGTTTCTGGTGAGATTTCCACAAAATGTAATGTCAAGAATCAGAGTTTTAAAAAAAACAACCCTCAAGCAGACAAAGACCATTTTGCTCAGAGTGCTCAAAAACCCAAAAAGCAAAGTTTCTCCTGCAGTTGCAGAAATTCAGTTATCTTAAAGAAACCTGTTGCTCCACTTGCTCTATCACGTGCACAGTCTGCTTCGGATGTTGTAGATCTGAAATACAGTGACATGTTCAAGAAAATAAATTCCAATGACCAAGGCCCAGGTATTTATGAAATGTTTGGAACTCCTGTCTATTCCCACGTGCGTGAGCTCGATGAACATGAGAACAGATTTTATGGAGATGTTTGTGCTGGCGCATCTGGGAGATGCCCTTCTAGCACCTGCAGATCCACCTCTGGCAAAAGGAGAGAGAACAGCCGAGTAAGAAATACTCAGAAGAGAACGTATTCCAAGCCAAAGAAGACCATACCTGGTGCCAAAAAAACCCAGAAAGGTTTAGTTACAAAGGGTGGAGGTACCGAGTTGAGTGACAGCAACACAGAGCGAGAGAACGTAGTAACTTCTGCTTCCGATTTTCAAATAAATGTTTCAAGAGGCACGACGTTGTTTCAGGAAGACACAGATCATCAGCTTACATTTTTAGAAGACCTTTCACAATTAACTAAGCAAAATAATTTTTTTTCCCATGCGGACTTACTAACTATTAAGGAAGTTTCTTTGGAGCAGTCTTTAGATAGTCGGGATATAGCCAACCATCAGAGAGTTGCTACCTGTAGCCAAAATCTCCTTCAGTTCAGTGATAAAGACTGCAGAGAAGCTGTTGCTCTAAGTAGCAGACTGCTCACAACAGACCAGGACAGTTGTGTACGCCAGTGCAGGGTGGATATGGATGGCTGCAAAGGCCTGGAGTCACAGCAGGCCTCCTTCGAGCCCATAAATAAATGTGAAACATTGCCCTTTTCAGGTAGGCTGGAGTGTCAATCCCCTGCAAAAAAAGTAAATCACAGTTGGGCAGACACCTCTCGAAGCAGTGGTTTGGAAAATGACTCGACCGAGCCTTCAATAATTCAGACAAAAAATGTTACAAGCTCCAGTTTGCAGACAAGTCCAAATGTGTTGTCCTGTTCAGATAATAAGGATGTGACTGATGAGTTGCTCTGTTGCCTGGCTGAAGAATTGCTAATGCTTGAAGAAAAAGACAACAGCTCTTCAAGAACAAAACATACAGGTTCTAAAATGCAAAATACACGTACTAAAGATGAAGAAAATATAAGGAATGGAGATGGAGCGATAGTAAATAGCGCTCTAGAGAAGGTAAAGGTAATTTCTTGTAACTTGTTAGCTCCTTTGAGTGACGCTTCAACACAAGTTTGGATGAAAGATAGGAAATACGTGCTCACTGATGATCAAGTCTCTTTTCCTTGGGCCAGCTGCCCACTGATTCTTCCAGTGCTCAGTTGAGGATACCCGTGTTAGAGGCTGCACGTCAGGCCCCAAGCCAGGTGGTACTAAGGCATCAATAGCTTATCTCATGGGTCAGGATAAATTGGGGAACTGTAGCGATTGAAAAGGAGAGGCTATTTTAACCAAAGAGCATGTATAAAAAGGTGCTGCAGCAAGGCAAAAGCTCTTGAGATCTTGACACTTAAGGAATATGAAAAGACACTGCAAATGATTCTTTCGTATCCAGAAGGGCAAGTTCCTTGAATCTCTGAGTGCAACCAGGTACTTTTCTAGGTGTGTTCTACAAGTATTGGCTTATCAGGAAGACTTAAGGCCGTTTAATTAATATTTAATCAAAACTTCAAGGTCAGAAGGCTCCAATTCTGGTCTGTAAGTCAGTTAAGAGCCTTTACCTACTGAGGTGCTTAGCTACCAGTACTGCTCCTCCTTGGCCCTCTTAGCTTTTTGTCTATTTAAATTACGAATGTATAAGGAAATTTCATTTGCTACTAGTTGATACGCTTCCTCCTGCTTCTGCAGACACAGGTGCTAATTATACCTCCTTTCCCACTTCTCCTGGGGAGATCCATGTCTGGATGGAGTAATTATTATCATCCTTCTGAGGCAGTTTCTTCTTCTGGTCAAGTCATGTCCAAATTATTTTCATCAGACTTGGATTATGTATGTTACCTAGAGCAAGGTGATAGCCATACTCCACCCTTCAGCTTAGCAAACCCTACCTACGTGACACAAAAAGAGTAGTAAGCAGATGTATATCGTGCTCTTTTAAGTGTCTGTCTTCCTGTCAGTGGAAAAAGATGTCATTATGTAACCTTCTGGTTATGCACTATTGTGATATAGACTTCAAAGTATTTACTTAGTCTTACTTAGTATAGGAATTGTATTGACGAGCTGGGCAATGAGCATATATATGTATATATACAATCTATAAAGAAGAGGCAAGCCAGGGAAACGTTGCTCCTTATAAAAATTGTAAGGATGGCATCTTGGCCTGCATCAGGAATAGTGTGGCCAGCAGGACTAGGGATGGAATTCTGCCCCTGGACTCGGCACTGATGGGGCCTCACCTCGAGCACTGGGTGCAGCTCTGGGCCCCTCACTTCAAGAAGGATCTTGAGGTGCTGGAGCAGGTCCAGAGGAGAGCGACCAGACTCGCAAAGGGACTGGAGGGAAAATCTTATGAGGAGAGGCTGAGGGAGCTGGGGTTGCTCAGCCTGGAGAAGAGGAGGCTCAGGGGAGACCTTCTCGCTCTCTACAACTCCCTGAAGGGAAGGTGTAGGCAGGAGGGGGATGGGCTCTTCTCTCAGGCGATTTGTGACAGGACAAGAGGGCACAGCCTGAAGCTGCGCCAGGGGAGGTTTAGGTTGGATGTTGGGAAGCACTTCCACACAGAAAGGGGGATAAAACACTGGAATGGGCTGCCCAGGGAGGTGGTGGAGTCGCCGTCCGTGGAGGTATTCAAAAAAAGACTGGATGTCACACTTAGTGGCAGGGTTTAGCTGAGTGGTGGTGGTAGGTCATAGGCTGGACTCGATGATCTAAGAGGTCTTTTCCAGCCTTAATTATTCTATGATTCTATGAAGCCTTTATTTTCCTCCCTGCTTTCTCCCCACACTGACCATCATCTTTCAAGCAGAGTTACAGGAAAGCGTTTCTGGCACCAAATGAAGTAAGTGGCCTGCTAAGCCTTGAGGAATCTACTAAATTACCAGCAAGCAGTTTAACTAACAAAGATCCTATCATGTGGACAAGAGGGGAAGTCCTTGGAAAGGGAGCCTATGGCACGGTAAGTTGATATCTGAGTATGTTAAAAGGTGAGCTACATCTTGCCTTATAATTGTCTGTCGTCTAATTCAACAAATAACTATTTTGGATTATATAGTGAGACATGAAACATGAGGAGCACAAAGATGCTATTTAAAATAAACACTCGGTTTCCTCTCGTGTTTCATTTTAACAAATGCCAGTTTCCTTGTAGGTATATTGCGGTCTGACAAGCCACGGACAATTAATAGCTGTAAAACAGGTTGTTCTGGATACGTCAGATCAACTCTCTACAGAAAGAGAATATCAGAAGTTCCATGAGGAAGTTGATCTTCTGAAGACATTGAAGCATGCCAATATTGTAACTTATTTAGGAACTTGTCTGGAGGACAACATTTTAAGCATTTTCATGGAGTTTGTTCCTGGCGGCTCCATTTCTAGTATTATTAATCGTTTTGGTCCATTGCCAGAAGTTGTCCTTTGTAAATACACAAAGCAAATTCTACAAGGGGTTGCGTATTTACATGACAATCGTGTGGTCCACAGAGATATCAAAGGCAACAACGTCATGCTCATGCCAAACGGCGTAGTAAAGCTGATTGACTTTGGCTGCGCCAGGCGTTTAGCTTGGGCAAGCCTCGGCGGCACGCAGAGCGAAATGCTCAAGTCTGTGCATGGGACTCCCTACTGGATGGCACCAGAAGTCATAAATGAATCTGGGTATGGAAGAAAATCAGACATCTGGAGCGTTGGCTGCACTGTATTTGAGATGGCAACAGGAAAACCGCCGCTGGCTTCCATGGACAGGATCGCGGCCATGTTCTATATTGGGGCCCACCGAGGACTGATGCCTTCCCTACCGGATCGATTCTCTGGCACTGCCGTGGATTTTGTGCACGCGTGCTTAACCAGGTATGGAGATTTGAAACTGAAAAATGGAAGGAAAAATGTAGAGAGTTTGTATCCTAGAGACTGTTGACGGGAGAACAGTCTTTAAGAGGTAGAAGGAATTTTTAGGCAGAAGGAAAAATGCAGATGTAAAGCACCTACCTTTTCGAATATTTACTTTTTCAAAAGTCATGATGCACCAGTGGTTGCAGAGTTTTAACGTATGATCTCACCATGTCCTACACATAAACACCTCCCTTATTCTATCTTCCTCGTTAGTTTATTATTTAAGCAGTCAGTGTCCTTTACTCTTTCCTCTGTTTTTTTTTTTCCTCCAAACTGAGGGATGAAAAAGCCCAAAGCCCTTGGTTCTCACAAGGCAATATTGTCGTGACAGCTCTGTAATCCCATATGGGCTCTTTGACGTGCGTGACATTGTTTGATCCTGTGTCCATCAGGCCATTCTGTCACCTCCAATCAAACTATTGTCACCCTCTTTAAATATGTTTTTGGTGCATCCGAAACAGCCACATTAGCAGAAATATTCGAAAGTTCTGCAATGAATTTAGAGGAACAAAGAATGATTTCTGTAATAAAACATTACAGTTCTATAATTCATAAATTCCAACAGTCTCTTCCCAAAAATCCTGCCGCCCTTTCCACCAGCTTTCTAAAAAAAACCCCCCCAAACTAAAACTGAGTAATGACTACAGAAATAAGGAAATAAAAGGCTAAGTTTGCATTTAGATGTTACGAACAGTTACATCACAAGCATGTGTATGCATTTTACGATTGATTTTATGTTCTTTTTATGATTTTTCAAACCCTCAATGCAGAGATCAACACGAACGCCCTTCTGCTGTGCAGTTGCTGGACCATCCCTTTGTGAAAGGAAGATAGTGAAGTTTTCAAAGCCCCTGCCAAATCAGTATACATTTTCCATATAAAAAATTTCCACTTGTGAAAGAACATCAGAAGGAACTGGACTTAACAGTGACAGCAGAAGTTACCGAAGAGCAGTTGCACCAAGGAGACTACTATTAGTAGTTACTGCAGTAACATTTTTTGCAATGTCTGTGCTCATCGGAGTGGCCATTCCTTCGCTGAGAACATGGGGCCACATCTTGCTGCATTTGGAGAGACTTTCAGAGAAAGAACCACGCACCGCAGTCAGCGATATGTGACGGGCAAGGTAAGTCGGAATGCCGCTTTATCTGTAAAAACCCGGCCCGCGCGCTGTTGGCAGAAAGCATTGCAGATGCTGAAGGTTCTGTGGCAGCTCTGCAGAAAGCTCTGCTCGGATGTGTAGATGTTAAGTGCATCTGGGATGATTCCGCGGGAAGCCCAAACTATAGAACTGTAGCAGCATAAAATGTACTGCAGCTTTTATTTAGCCAGATGGGCCCTTTCATTTTTAGCTGGTGGAAAAATACAAGTATTTTTTGCACACATGTGTCAGTCCTTTGTTACTGAGGTACTGTATCGCTACGAGATACTGTAGTGATGATGAGATACCCAGGCGTACAGACGTGCATCTTTGTTAAGCTTACATCAAGATCGTTTCCTAGTCTGGCCGGAATTACGAATCTAAACTTTGTGACTGCCTTTTCTCAACAAACTAGTGCATTTTATGGACGGTTTCAGGTTCAAGAATGGTTGAAGTTGGAAGGAGCCTCTGGAGATGCTCTAGTCCAAGCTCATGCTCAGAGCAGGGTTGCCTGAGCAGGTTGCTCAGGCCCTTGTCCCGTTGCCTTGAAGTATCACCAGGGACGGAGGCTCCACAGCCTCCCTAGGCAACGTTTCAGCCTTGAACCACCCTCAGAGTGAAAGTGGGGTTATGTTTGAACAGAATGTCTTGTGCCAATCGTCTCTCATCCTGTCTCTGGCAGCACTGAAGAGTCTGGCTTTGTCTTCCTTGTTGCCCCTGCCAGGTATTGAAACACACGGATACAATTCCCCCGGAGCCCCGTCTTTCAGCACGGAGCTACGTGTGTGGTTTGTGTTCAGAGTGATGTGCTGTAACTCTCACCCCTCTGTTTGCTGATACAGAAGCACAGCAAAAGCACCAGGGCTTTTCCTTCCCCGTGTTTGCGAAGGCTGTAAAGCGCTGTTTGAATCACTAGACAGCCTACTGCTATTTTTCAATACCCTTAATCTGAAACAGAACAGCAGGTTTGGATCTGAAACGTGAACTGGTTCAGGAAACACTTGAGTGAGCGCTGTGTAATTAGGTGACACGTAACAGTCTCCATCTGCACTGCAAAAATAATTTTTACAGTAGTATAACTAGCTACTAACAGCCCCAAATTAAATAAAATGCAAAAACCCAAGATTATATACTAATAAAACAAAGTAAAAATCAAGTATTAATATTTAGATTATCCTCCTTCTGATAAAGCTTCCTTCTGAGTATTTGCCAAATTTAAAATTTCAGGGGAATTTCACTGGAGAAACCAAAAACGGGTTTCACTGCACCAAAATGCAGTGACCCTGATGCCCCTGTGAGCACCAAGGCTCTGGAAAGAGACGCACTAAAACTCAGCCCTGCAACAGTTAAGGGCTGAGAAGTCAAGACCCTGACCTTCAGTGCCAGCAGTAACATGAAAATCCATGTTTTACAAAAAGGAAAGAAGGAAGCAAGTTCCAAGTCTTATATAAAATCAAGCATTTTAGTTACTTAAATACCTTCCCAAGTTTATTTGAATCCAGTAGACCTGGCTTCCCAGAGTTGGTCTAAACTTTATAAAAGCAAAGAGAAATCGGTACTTGTAGCAAAAGTCTTTATTAATAATTTCTGTAGGTATAATGTCACATAACAATGACAGACCATTATTATGCCAGTATAAGAGAAATCCTTACATCACAGTCACCTCGGAAATCCCAACAGTTACCAGTCCCGTTTTGAGGAACACCAGTTAGTCCTCATGCCAAAGAATCCATGGCACCGTCATGTTCAAGTATCTTCACGTTACAGTACCTTGCCGAATCAAGGTAGGAGCCCTGGTATACGAACTCAGGTGGGATGCACAGAATTCCATGATGTATATGAATTCTTCTCAGGCTAAGGTAGCGTCTCCAACAAAGCTGCAAAGTAAATATGAAGTTTTATTTAGCATGAAATGAAATGGAGATGATAGTCATGAGCAGGGAGAAAATGGCAAGGCTCTAGCTAGAAAACACACTTCATTAACTAGGTCAGAGTTACAAACCCCCCTCCTTATAACGGTGCCTTGTAAGCAAAACATCTCTCTTTTTTTGAAGTCTGAATTTTCCAATATTAAGAGTACTAATTACTTGCAATTTAAATGTAATGTTGAATCCAGCTCATTACACTAGAGTCTTCAGCGTAAAGGTTTGTCAAACTTTATCCTGAGTTTTTAATCAAAATGTGAAACTACGTTTTTCTTTTTGTTTAACCAGCTGTAGAGCACGTGGTGGTTGTTTTAAGGCCAGCACTTGTCACAAAGGTATTTTATCTCTCTCCTGCTGGCGAAGAGGGGAGCTGTGCTTGCCTCGCCCCAGCGCCGTGTTCAGCACAGCAGAACCAAGAAGTATGTTGGTTGAGGGTGCCTCGGGTCACTCGGCCAAGTTCAGTCTAGCAGAACCTTCTATAAACAAATCTAACTGCTTATTTCTTACTAGCTGATAGAATTTCACATCAAAAGCCGGGTAATTCAGCTAACTGTAATAAGGTTATCTAATGTAATAACAGGGAAAGGGCGAGAAGCCTTAAAAACCTTCCTGAAAACCTTTGTTTTCAATGAAAAGTGACTCAGTGAGGAGGGGCACAGCTGCTTAATTATTTGTGGTATTTCAGCAGGGCAATAAACACCTTATTAAAACCAGTAGAGTCTTCACTTCTAGAAAGAGTGGAGAACTCGCCACAAAGTACGTGGCCTGCCAGGTAGGAGGCATGACCACTTTGCTGTGGTGCGAAGTATACTCAAGATTTGGGGCTTACATTTGAGAACCTGAAAAGACACTATCTTTTTGTCATGGTAGGGGATACCCAGTATTTATTTTGTGCAGTAATATCGACAGCTTTGAGCTATTTTGCTCAGATTTCAGAGGAAGGGAGAGGCCTTAGGCATGGCTACCTGGCTATTTTACACTCATCTTGAGAACTACAACCATGTCAAAATACACTCATTGACCCTTCTTCCCATGGGGTCAAACACTGAGCCCAGAAAAATCCACAGTCTGAGATTATCTGGGTTCAAAATTAGTGCTTTTGGCATGAGTTTCTGCTGAATTTTGTGAATTTTCAACAGCCCTCCTACTAAAACTCTGGTCCTTGCACAAAAGTAGAAAAGAACAAGAGTTCTCCTTGGAGAAGGAGAGGAAGAGCTTTGAGCACACCCAGCAGAGCACCTCTCCTTCCCTGCTTTCCGCTTCCCGCAGGGACCTGCACCATGAGACAGCTTCAGAAAGCCCAAGTTACAGGTGTTGGCAAAGAACACAATCTCTGAACTAGGGTAAGAAAAACGGTGCACAAAGATAGAGGGATCAAACCCAAGTACTGAAACTTTTCAGGCTAAAAATTTTGATTTGGGTTTGCTCTGTCCACCTCAGGGGAAGCCAGAGAAACAGTCATTTCCAGCAGCAATGCAAGAGGACGCTCCTGGCATTAATTATATATATAATTTTAAAAAGGTGTAAGGAGTTAAGCATTTCAGAGGAGGGAGGAATTAATTAGCTAATTCAGTTTGGTGTCACTTCCAAATCTGTTACACCATTTTAGAACTGATTCTGGGAATGTGCATTTACACCCCAGTTAAAGCAAGCTTAACTGCTTGATCCCTTCACTGCAAAACAAGGATTTGGAACCTGTCCCCCTAAGGTCTTACGGAGATGGCTGGTGAGCTCCTCACCCACTCCCTCACCTCTCTCCCTCTCCTCCCCCCTCCCAAAAATAAAATGAATAAGCACGGTCAGGCCCTATACAATAAAATTAGAGGGCACAAGCTCTCAACCCCATGGCAGAGTGAGGGAGCAGCTTAAGATGGCATAAAATTCACAGAATTTCCTTTCCAGGTGTCAAATTCCTGATCACCATAATGATCAAAGGAAGCAAATTTAAGCTTCAGACTCTCAAGCATTCCCCTATTTGATTAATTTGATGATAACCAGCAACATTTTGCCAGTAACTGAGAAGGGATCTCCTTCGTGTTTACACATGAAGTTGGAAAATTAAACATAGGAAAATGGGATAATTTCTGCACAAGAGAGGTGAGGTAGGGAATTTTATTGAAAATACTTTTTTTTTTTTTTTACAAGTTCTTAGAAATAAAGTTGTTTTTTTCTAATCTCACACAAACGGCTGTACCTCAAAAATTCAACTATGCTAATATGAAACATTTATATTTACAGTTAGCCAAAAAGAATATACAGAACTGCCATTTTATGCAAATAACGAAGTACCAGATCACAGTGAGATACATTACTTCAGCACTCCCACCATTAGGAACAGGTTAAGATTCAACATACGAAAGAATCTCACTATTCTAACAAACCTCATATCTCACAAAAAGGGAAAAATTTTTTAATAGTGTTGTAGCAAGGTCTCCACTACAGCATCGTTTTACAAATTACATAATGCATGTACGTAAATTCATAACAAAAAAAATAATATAATAATCTGTAATCAAAGTGATGAACAGAGTAATAGTGTTGCCTAGTAGCCTTTTATTGCATTTATTCAGTCATTCCTGGGTGAAGGCTGATGCCGATCCCATGAATTCTCATTAATTTCGAGCACCTCAGCCAGGCTGCGAGTCACAACTCCCTAATTCACAGGGGGGTTCAGTCAGGGAATGCTAGTGGCATCTTGTTGCATATCCTCCCCCCCCTCTCAGCCCCTACTATCACCACGTGGACTTCAGGTTCAGACACAAAGACACAGACAGTTTCACATATTTACAATTACATTGAAAACCAAAACCTGTGAGTTTTACGGACAGGGAAACCAAAATCAAATCAAATCAAATCACTGTTTGGATCTCAATGTAGCATAGCAACATTTTGTCCACCCTATTTCACAATTTCCAAAAAAATCAGAATAGGAAATATTTCTTCTGAAACAGCACCTTAGGATGAAGGCCTATGCTCTTTTTTTTTTTCCAATTTGTATTAGACAGGCACTAGTTACCATCCAGACATTTTAACTCCAAGTTATGACAGCAATTGCTCTATTTACAGTACAATATATTGCTTATCCAGAGTGGCTGTATAAGATGCATTTCATGGCACGACTATATAAACAGACTCAAAAAAAAGAAAGTACTGTAGTGCTTCAAAGAAAAAAAAAACAATTAAGACAATTTCCTGCTATTTCATCTGTCTGCCCGCGCTATAGTTGAGGACAGCACGTAACGCAGATTACACTCGTTAAAAATCAGACCCAAGAGCAGCGCTGAGATGGAAAGGAAACAGACTATAAAAGGATAGAAAATATCCAACAATGCAGAAGGGTGTAACAAGAAGTTACATTCCGAATGTAGAAAAATAACCAAGTCAAGAGGGCTAAGACAGGCTTTGGATTTTGTACACGGGCCAAGATTTAAGCTTAGGTTCAGCAGAAAAAATGCAGTCAGGTTCCATTTAAATATTCCATAAGTGTAAAAAAAGTATCCATAGTTCAAATAAAACTTATTCAAGTAGTTACAAGCGTTTGCATTACTGGAAACAAGAGTATTACATAGTAATTGATATACCTGTAGTTACATAATACAGCAACTACCGAAGGGGTAGATATTGAAGAGTTTTATC
>WEIS01047769.1:26157-40438 GCA_013389965.1 Todus mexicanus
TCTTATGCTGCTGTTCGCCTGGGGTTGCTACGTAGTGTTCTCTCACATCCAGTTCGAGGGTTTCTAGTTTGCGCTTCTCTCTGTATTTATCCAAAGACATCTTTTGGGGAATTATTACAGGAGCGGCAACTTGTCCGTGGTGTTTGTTTCCTGACTTATGAGAATATTCTTGTTTGACAGTAGAATGCTCAGCAAGTTTGTCAGGTCTGTGATGTACTCCAGAGTGCAGCTGTACGGACGCCCCTGGCTGGAAGTTCACGTTGTACTGACTGGCAGGTAACGTCTCCTGTTTTTGAGAGTATATTTGTTCTGTCCGCGTTTGTTCTTGATGCTGAGGCCATTCCTGGTGCGATGCCAAACTGTATGAGGTACTTGGCATTCCTGTAGCTAATATTGCCAAATTTTCAGGTGCATGACTGTCTGCGACAGAAATACTTCCTGAGGTCAGAGGTACCGGTGCAGGAAATGATGTCGATGGTTTTTGGAAACTTGTGTTTGCAGCTACACCAGTAACTGTATCCACCAAAATGGAATTCTGGACCAAAGATGAACCAAGAAGCGAGTTCTCAGACACCTGTCCGTCACCTTTAGGTTTCTTAGCAGCCTGATTAGCCTAAGCAAAAAGAAACGGAGTGAGAAAGTACACGGCTTAGAATACCTGTGCAGTACATTCTCATTCAGCTCAAAGGGGAGGATAAAAGCTGACTCAAGGTTTCACCCCTTCCCAACCCAGCTGCAGGAATACAGAGTGAGTAAGGCATAACTGAACTTTCTCCCTTGGTTCACAGCTCTCCTAGAAGTTCATGTATTTATGCTAAACACTATTGCAGGAAAATTTCTTACCCGCCAGTTCCTAATTCTCTTGAGCCTACTAGGTGTTTTCTCCAGTATTTGCAGAAACTCATGAGTTAGCTCTGGGTACAGAAAAGAAGAAAGCAGGTTAAACTTCAAGCATTTTCCTAGACACCACACAGCTTTTGCAGCAGTTACTACACGCTGCACATGATTTGAATTGATATTTAATTAAAAAAATAGCGAGGCAAGTGTTGTTGAATGAAAAAAGCTTCAGTATTTCACTATGACAAGACTTCTGACCACTACACGCCTGCTGAAAAATAGCTTTGAATTTCAGATTTTGTTTTCCCTCGTGCGGAATCTGGATTTCTTAGACCAAAATTCCAAGAGGGATCTGTACAAACAAGAGCTCCTAAAAATCACATACTTGCCATTCAAGTTTGGGCATTTCCTGTATGAAATTCCCTTTAAAGAGTAACTTTCAAGTCACCATTTCAGTCATTCCACTAAACTTCAGGAACAACCAGTAATAGCTCTGAACAACGTGTGAGCCATTGGAGCCTCTGTTTTAAACAGCAGCTCCTGATTCATTTGTGTTCAAGGCAAAGCAGCTGGCTGTGTTAGAAGAACAAAGATCCTTGCAATTAGTACGTCCACAAGGAAACTCAGATGTCCATGCTTGTCAGCTGCAAATGAAAATACTTTCCACTGAAATGTAATTTTATGCACAAGCTAAAAATACCAGGTACGGTCAGAATGTGAATGCAACAGGCCTGGAAGAACTGGCTTCTCCAGAACTCCACAAGCAAGTTTGAAACTAAGCTGCTTCCAGGTGCCAAACTGCCTGAGCGCTTTGGTCTGCCTGAGTCTGTTACGTGCCAGCTCCATGATTGCTTGAAGACTTAAGCGGTGTTCAGTGTGAGCTCACAGCACGCATCTCATGGGATTTAAAAAAATCCAGATGATGTATGTTTAGCAAACACACAAACCCAGGAGCCAGATGAAAAGGAAGGCAGGGTGGTATCTGAAGCTACAGATTCAGTCTGAAGAAATCTACGAAGGCAGAGACATCTGAACTTGAAATTTCAAGCTCAGCTGGGTTCTGTGTTTCACATGACATCTGCTCAGGTTTTTACTTTCAAAACAAAATACTATTTCCATGGAGAAACAAAAGCTCAGCAGAGGAAAAAACAGGCTGTGGGGAGCTATGCTGGGCCATATTAAGCCTGGAGGCTTCCAACGCTACTCTCAAACAAACATTTTACTCTAGAACTTAAATCTAGGCCTTAAATTCAGACTCCACTGCAGTAAGGACTATTTCAAAGGACAGTAAACTTCTAGGTACACACTTTCTTCTGCAAAGAAGCCATTCAGCAAGAAAAAAAACACATTCGGGAGTCTGAGGTATCATAAGCTAAACCCAATTGTTAACATAGAACTACCTTCACAAATAGGACAATTTTATGTATAGCCCTCACAACATTTGTTTCAGTGGCAGCGAAGCCATAAACTTGGACCAGCGACACACATCAAATGATCAGGAGCACGTGGATTTGCACTGGTAGATCTCCATCGCCCTCCTGGGTCTGGAAAGCACTTAAAGGCAAGATTCTAACCTGCACCTGCACAAGGTTCATGGATACTCCAGTCCACAGGATGAAATAGAAAAGGTCTCAAAACTAAGTTTTTCTTCCAAAGTTCTCCCCTCTCCTACACCTTTCTCTCACCTGAGGATCTGGTAGATCTGATAGTGAAGTCAGTGAGGCTTCTTTTAGGCTTCAAGTTATGCTTTTATATACTATGCTCCCATCGTTACATTAATAAAGGCAGCACTACTTACCATCTAGTAATTCTAGAGTAACTGAAGGATCTACGTATTCCCACCAGTGCTTTCCATCGGTTGATACTGGAATCTCCCAGTTGGACCACTTGCAGGCCAAGTGAATGCACACACATGCTATGACTGTAGGCTTGTACTGAAGACAGAACGTAGTAAGGTGAAGACTGTTGCACAGATTTCGTAATGAGGAACCAAAGGAAATCAAACATGTAAAACAGAAAACCCAAACAAATCAACCATTAACAGAGAGAACAAGGCGACTTGTCAAGCAACAGCAGTTAAACATGAGTTCATGGAACATTTTTCTGATTAAGTTCATAAGATATCTCGCTGCCTTAAGAAAAAGGGCAGGGCATTTATCTGCTAGAAGCTTAATTTGCTTTTGCTATAAAAGCTGGGATGAACTGTAAATACATTTACCAGTTATTCTACTGTACTTCAATACTAGAAAGAGAGAAGTATAATATGGCCCATTCAAATTCTATGGTGAAAACCACAGAGCTGATTATGCAGCCTCTGAACGAGACAATTAGAAGAAGTTCTAATTGTTCCCATAGTTCCACAGCAGCCAAGTGAATTCCTTGTGGGCTTAGCCTTCACTAGGCCTGGACTGGTGACATCTGCGAACTTGCCTTCAGCCTCCAGCTGACGGCAGCACAAAGACAGTGGTTCGGTTTCACTGCTTTGTCACAGCTTTTCTCAACAGCTCTTTCAAATACCGAACTTTGCCCATTAGGGAACCACCAGGATATATTTCTCTGGAAAAGCTGTAATAACCAGCAGCTACTGGTTAAGAACTATCTACATGTAATGTAACCCTCTTAAATAAAGCTTCGAGTTGTTTTGCAAGAAGTAAATGGAAGTAATTGAGAAACCAAGACTAAAAGCTGCTCTCAAATTCCAGCTTTCTACAACAGGCTACGTATACACAATCACCATTTGGAATCCTAGAACTTTCAATGTATGTAAGTATGTAAGTTTTAAAGCTATATATTAAGATAAAGGAGCTGTTTCTAAAAGGAAGAACATTGAACTACTAGTAGTCTGTCCGAAAAGAAATACCAGCTAGCTGAAAAGATCTTAGGCTCACTACAATTTTATAAGTTAAGATTGGATCAATATATTTAAAGTTAAGAGAAAACTGCCATTAACTACAAGTGTAAACTAAAAATAGTTTTGTACTTACCAAGATGCTCGGATTTCTAGGTTAAGTTTAGCTCTTTGTAATCTTTAGCTGCTATTCAGGCTACCAGTTTTAGACTTATGCACTCACAATCGAGAAAATGTCATCAGAAAGCACCACTACACTTCTCATTGTGCATTTAACCCCTTTGTGCCGTCAGGCCCTTGTACAATACACCGCACTGCAGACAGGAAGGTACCACCACTGGAGATGGCCCAGTCTCCTGCTGCAACAAGGGTAAGACACATGGAGGGGGCCCTGCAGTAAAGGAAGCTATAGTGTGCTACAACAGTGCAACAAAGAGGTTCAGGATAACAACCTGTTGGTAGCCATGAAATAGGATGTCTGTGCCAAATCCTTGCTTGCTGTAAGAAAAGAAAAATGGAGAGATTAAAGAGCTGCACTAACTTGCCAGGTTCACTCCAAAATTAAAGCAGTTTTACCTTCCAAAAGCACCACTAGACATTTCAACAGAACTGAACTGAACGTCGCTAACTAGCCTTTAAAATAATCTTTTCAGAGATGCTGCAGTTGCCTTCAGCCACTGGAGACAGACCAGTCACTCCGTGCACTGACCCTCCCCCTGTACAACCCACAGAACAGTTGCCCTTTGCTCACCTACCCCACAAACACCTCTCACCTGGCTGCGCCCTCTTTAGTGGTCCCCGCTTCCCCACCCGCGCTTACAGCTGGTCCCCAGCACAGCCCTGGCCTGCAGTAAGGCAATCGGCAACTGCCAGGTCACGGCACGAGTTCTGCTCTTGGAGAGGAGCACGGCAGGACACCCCCCAGCACCTCCCCGAAGCCCTAAACCACGGGAAGTCCCCAGGCTAGATGGTAGAAAAATTAAATGAGTTTTCTGCTCCCTCTACTTAAGAGCACCGTACTCGTAACATTTTATTCCACATTTCTTAAACCTATGGCAAAGCTTCAATAGCAAACAAACAGCTTCATTTTAGTCACAGTCAGCAAAAAAACCCCACAAGACTGCAATATGCCAGTGATGAAAAGCTCATGACTTCGGCCGCAACAGCCATCTAGCACTGACCCCCTACCAGCAAAACCCCGACACTCCTCACTCAAGGAAGAGAACTTACTGTAACATGCATATAACGGAATAGCTGGGCACAAGGGGGTTAACCGAAGATTGAATGGAGCCTTCAGGGAATTCTTACTTTGACACTACCACTTGAAACCAGTGCTACCTGCAGAAAGTGTATCGGTGAATTTTACGTCAAAGGGAATGCTGCTAAGCTTTTATCTTAATAATGATCTTTCCACAAAGTTTGAGAAAGAGTGCAACGGCTTTTACAATTTAATTTTAAAAAGCATGTTGAGTGTGTGATTTAACTGGACGTCTAACGATTGCTGAGGAGTACAGATCAGATTCGCCTTTCTGCTACAGCTGCTATTTAGTTTGCAAACTACAGTGGTAATTGCGTGCCGGATAACCATGGAGTTCAACCCTCCCGTCAGAAAAATGAAAGGTGATATTACCAAACAAGTGAAATGAGACTACCATAACAAAGGAAAGCTTAGAATGGTTGAATAAGACTGAAACTGATGTCGTGCTCTTCACGTAAAGGATCTTCAATGATTTCTATATTCTGTATAGTAACGACACGTTTGAATCAAGGGACTGGACCAAGAAGCATCTCTACTCTCACTGAAATGTCCCTTTTGAACAAGGAAGAAAAGCAGATGCCAGAAAACTTCTATTTAACATCAGCTTGAAAGTTGAGTAAATCAACACACACACCTGGAAGAAAAGAATCACATCTTGAAACACACATTTCAGCCTCAATCAAAAATCAATGTGCTAAATACCTTACCTACCCTACAGGCAGTATGATACTGTTTCCATTTATTTACAACTAAATCATCGCCAAAACCAGCAAGAAGTTTCAGCTCACAACTAAAACCTATGGTGCAATTGGTAACATCCATCCCAAACTCTCCTCTTACATTTAGGACTGCTTTGGTTTAGCAGAATCCATCACTAAAATTGAAGCTAATGAGTTTTATTTCCTATATTTTGATGTGTTACTTCCTTTATAGTAGCGGAAAGTGTGTCTCCAAATCAAAATAATCTTGAAGGAGAAGCTAAAACAAACCAGCAGAGCTTCTCTGTTGTAAGTCACAAGTTACGGGACTCATGACTACGATGCCAGCCATTAATAATCAGCTTTACAGTTTAGCATTTGGGAGCAATTTAAACCAGCCACCCTTTCTCACTGCTGCAGAAGCAGCCATAAGGCAGGGGATTACTGAAGGAGTAATCAAGATTTTGGAACAGGACTTGCTGTCTGATAGTAGCCTTTTGGAAGGCCTGTCTCCAAGAAATTCCCAACTGGAAACCAAAATGGTTTTTATTGGGCATACCTAGGTAATTCAACCAGTTGAAATTCCAAGATATCCAAGTCTCTGACACTAGGTTATCTCGGATCTTGCGATAATCGTGAAAATGTGACTGCCAAGTCACCCACCGGAGGGTGGTAACTGGCTACGTAAACATTCCCCGCAAAGAGGAGATAAGCCAGTCAACATCAGAAGAGAGAAAGGTTGCCGAAGTCCTTCTGGGCAAAAGGCAAAAAAGCCACGGGCTCTGAATGAGGTGTACTGGTGGAGGAGGCCATGGTGTAGGTCTGAGCAGTCCTGGTGGCTTTACTTTCTTGAAACTACTTAAGCCTTGGGAACAGGCTTGTAAAAGCATGAGGTGAAAGTTCAGAATGTGACAGCCGCCTGTAGCAGTGCTGGAGTGCAGCTGGTGGTTGAGATCTTGCCACACACACCACTCAGTACACTAGGATTTTAATTCTCCTCATGAGAATACCCTCTGAAAAAGATGATTCCTTTTCATCTCTTCTTCTGCTGACTTTGTCTTAATCAGCCCGATTTAACCAATGGCACCTGCACACACAGATACTACGGTGTGTTTGAAGAATGTGACAGTGCAATTTCCACAAAAGATTAGTAATGATCATAGGTGTTCAAGATACCTGATAACCTGCGGAGTAGCGAGAACAATCCTAGAAATCCTTGGGATCCAATCTTCAGTTCCAAAAGAAGGTTGTGGACCAACAAAGAAAAAGAAATGCCTGAAGACTTCCCAAGAGGGGGATGAGGATAAAAGTTCCACCAGAAGCAGGCTTGGAACAGAGTAATTTTGCATCAGAATTTAAGAGGACCGTGTCATGGCCTCCTCACTAGGACATTTCCACTGCTGATCATGCAACTAGCCAGTAGGGTAGTTTGACACCAGAACACTTTTTGGTGTTTTGGTGTTGGTTTTATTTGCTCTTTTTTCTTCTTTCTTCAGTACTGGAGCATCCTTAGAACGGGCACAGAAGCTTGCTGACAGGCCTTCACAGATCCACTGCCTTCAGATTTCTTAGAGGACCTGCGGAATCCTAAGGAATGGTGGTCCTGTCTCCTCTTCTCAATCTCTTGACACTGAGGAAGAACGGTGCAGAAAAAAGACTGAGCCCACACCATTTTTCTTCTCTACTGTACTGACTAAACTGTAAAGACGGAACAATTTCATCAACCCATGAATCTCCAAAAAACAGAAGGAATAGTTTGGTAACTTATGGCTAAACATTATGAGCCATTAAGTAACCATCCAGTCAGCCCTTACCTCCAATGATCTGTGTTGCCCAATAGCACCTTCAGAAAAGCTTTCAACCTTAGAGATGAAGAATTCAACTCTCTCTTTAGTTGTACGTTGAAGCAATTTTGTTTATTTGCACCAATTCCCACTTACTAGTTCATCTTCGGCTTCCAGCAGTTGATTCTGGTCTGCCTCTGCGAGACTAGAGAGTCTTCTGGCAAAGGACTTGGCTGAATCTTTTGAGTATCATCATCGGAACCTGTTTGGTTTTTTTCCTTTTGTTTTTAAAGGGGGTAGCTTAATACAGGTAACAGTGACAGCATGAAGCACATTACCCTGGATGCAAGACAACAAGTGATCTAAAGAATCAGCCATCCTCTCAGCCACTCCAGTTTAGCAGCAAAAGGGCATCTTCCCACCACATGGCAACTCAGCCCACGCTTGCTAAGCCCAAACTTGAAGTACACTCAGCTACATTTGTTACCTCTCTTTTGATACTTAAGATAGTCAGCCACATTATATTCCTCCCCTTCCTTCTCTCCTCAAATGGGAGGTTTTAACTATCACAGTCTTGGGTAAGTTAATCACTGCTAATAAAAGAGGTATCTCTGCCTTCTGAAATATTAGCGCTTTTTGTCCAAGACGACGCATTTACCAGAACTGGACAAAGCAATTTTCCATTTCTCGAATTTCATTCAGTCCCTCTAGCACTAATGGCTTAACACTGGTGAGTCTTAGACACATCCTGAAAGCTTCAGGACTTGGTATCTAGGTGTTGCAGCCGTTCACATTAAACCAACACTGTCCAATAAATGGTTAAGAGAGAGAACTACAATCGTACCAACCCATCTTTGAAGATGTATCACTGTGCCCACAAACCCGTCTCTTTATTCGCTCAATACGTAAGACTAATGTTCCACAGCAATTATTCTGTACTTGCTTGACGTGCATGAATGACTACAGATTTCATGCTCAGTGTTTCTAATGTATAGATTAATTTGGTTAATTTGTGGTTTTCCTGGTTTTTTATTTAAATGAGCCACATAAGTCTTGCGTTCATGGCCTAAGCCACCTCTAGGAGGGGCATATCCTGACAAGAATTCCATTTGCACACACACACATAGTAAGGAGCACACCTCCTACAGGGAGTAAGTTTTCAAGCATCAGATGCTTTACATTCACTTTGCACCAGTCCTTGAGGGACATGGATTTTTCAGCCCTCACTGGAGTCTTCAGATTTCAAGACCTGAAATAATTTTAGAATTCTAAGCATCTTGTTAAACTGTGCTGATGTTAAATGTTAGCTTTAAAATGTCCAACATAAAAGTTAGTATGTACCTTCAATGTATGAATTTTGCCAGGGCATAAAAGTAGCATACAAAACACAAAAAGCTGAACTCTTAAGAGTGTATCTACCTTTGACTAAAGGAGTAGTGAAGTTTGTGTAGCAGTTTCCCTCTTTTCTTGTAGGCTCAAGCCTAACACACTTACTAATGTGGAAATCCTGCTGCAGCTACACCACCGCCTGCCGCCCCTCCCCACAGCCCCAAACACCAGCAGAGAGGTGCAGGGGCTCACACAAAACAGGGAAACACGTGCTTACATTAATAGCGACCAACAGCTAAGAAAATCCAAAGCCAAACCCCACAGAGCTGCTGCTGCAGACTGTTGAGACTTTAGGTGCAATTAAGAGTTATGCACCGAGTCACAGCCCAGTCTGGACAGAAGGCAAAGAGGGATGATCTAGCAGGAACAGCAATAAAGCTGCTTCATACGCCATGAAGTTACGGCACTAGTCTGATTCAGAATCGAATTCTGAAGACGCTACCCCAGTAAGCCACTTTAAAAGTGAGAGATACACTTTCCCTTCAAAGAACAACTTTAATTCTAGAGTTACTACAAAACCAGATCTAGTTAACATGAAGTCGTACCTAACATTCCTGTATTTTATTGAGGAAAAAACCCCACACAAAACAAGCAAAAAACCAACCCCAGCATTGAGGCACTTAACTTTGCTTTTTTCACCGCTAAAACAGCTAGCGACCGGAGACCAACCATCATGGTCTAATAATTTCCAAAAACGTTAAAAACAAGGAATATAACAGAAGTGAAAAAGCTTATTTTAGGCGCTTTCGCAAGTGATTCCTAATTTTTTCATCCTTCATCTTATGAGAGGATTTTTTTCTCTCTTTTTCAAAGCTCCAAAGGAAACCAATTTAAGAATTGAAGGTGTGCCAAAATTCAACGAAAAAATATTAAAGGACAAGCCAGGTTTCAAGTCAGAGTCACATTAATGAGCTGAATACAAGTTAGAGGATAGGATTGTTTAATGAAAGGTTTGGGATTTTGTTCTACCATCCAAAATAAGTAAGTACACCCTGCTCTAGAAAAGCAGTTAGTCACATCATGAAGTACTGGCACATGTAGTAGACTCGCCAAGCACTCTCTTTATCCCTCAGTTCACCACCTAACAATACTAGCTAAGAAAAGCAGAAAGCTAGCATTAGCCACCAACCAACACGCAGACTAAACTTTGGTTTCACTCTGAAGTAGTTTTACCGTCAGCCCAGAACGATACTAAGCAGTTGGTTATACAGTTTTTAATTAACTGTTGCTGTCATTTGAGAAAGCCTGGAATAGACATTATTAAAATCAAAGCTAATAAGAAAGCAAAATTATGAAGGAGAACTGGACTCGTATCAAACTCTAAAGGTTAAAATCAAGCTTTCAGTAACTAGCTTTAAACTCTTTGGCTAACATAGCTGGCAAAGATCATATTAGACAAATAACATCGCCTTCAAATTTTACTAGAAAGGTAAAAAAAAAAGGACTTACAGAAGTGGTTAAAAGTCACTGACCTCTCACTAATTGCGTACATTTCACAACATCTGTGTGTGGATGTTCAATGGTAATCTCAAAACCTGAAGAGTTACGAATACATTTTAGAATTATACATTTGCATCTGTAAAATAAAGAAAAACAACCCCCTTGTTTCCCCACAGACTTAAAACGCTCGCCAGACCTTTGCACTGCAGATCAAGTAACACTATTTAACTGCCCTTTACGCTGCACCTTGTCGTGCTTTTGGATTGCGGATCATATAGTCACTTCAAGATCAATTAGTAAAACGTTCCTTCAGCCACCTCAAGTCCTATATAATACCTGGGAAGTTACAGCATTTTTAAAGTTGAACATATTGAAACAGTTTCTAGTATATTAATAATTCAGTAAAAGCAGTTATTACAGACACACTGACATGCCCGTGTGCACACTTTATTCCTTTATTTCTGTGTCTTAAAACATGTTGCATCTATGAAATTAGTCAACATGTAGGTCAGTAACTTAAGAAACCTTTCTTTGTTTATGATGCCCTTTGAAGAATTAGGTTACTACTGTCAGCTGTTATAAAAACCAGTATACTCAAAGTGGTATTTAAGAATATCTGAGCAAGTCAGTGTTCCCAGGCCTGCTAGCTGTAATTATCTCTACATAAGTCAGAAGAGTTTCTTATCAGAACATTCAATTTTGAATTTTGGAATCTCCTGAATCCATTAAACGGTTACATGGGATGTTCAGAGGTGCTAACCCTGCTCAATTACCTAACGTTCTTTTATTGAAAGGCAAAACAGGGAAAAGAACTTGGTGTAAAGCTCTTCCCAATCGCTTCAGAACACCCACGCAGCTAACCTAGCGGAACACGTTACCTTATATGAAGAAAGAACGTAGTTACTACTTTGGAGTAAAATCTGTTTGGAAGGGTACACGTATCTACCCCTTCAAACTGTTGGAGGCATCTGTTTCGAAAGTACAGATACGCCTTTTTTTTCCTTCTCCCAAGTGAACACAACAGAACTGCTAACATGAAACTAAAGTCACAGGTCAGAAGTTGACCCCCCAAATAGTAAAATTCTAGTGTACCAATAGCACATCACAAATCCAGTTACTTCGGTTCCATTACTTCTTCACGGTAAGCTGGCTGCACAGGAGGTATTTGGAAAGACATACCTAAAGTTTGAAGCATTATTGTTTCAAGTATAACCAGCTCTTGGGCTTGCTGAAGGTATGCCTGAAACAAATAAGCAAACAGGTCAAGAGGTAGCTATTGTCCCAGAATTTTAATCATGCATTTCCTATTTAAATACCAGTACTAGCAATGCAAATAAAGACCACCACTCAAGCCAGTTAGAACCGACAATCCAGAACATTTCACTGCAGTAACACTTTCTTCTACCAGCATAAGCCTTACTGCAAGTTCAGTTACACCAGTCTAACCATATTTTATTTAGTCTGGATTTCACAGAATCTATTCCAGCAAAGCGTTTTTGGGAGAAGGTGAAGAGTGTGTGTGCGCTCTAAGAATGAAGAAGCCTTGCCAGTGCAGAACAACTCAAGTATCTCCAGGCAGGTAATCCATTTTACAAGTACTTAAAAATACAGCTGGAGATACTCGGTAGGCCTGTGCTAAGCTAGCTTAAGCTTGTGAGCTCAAATGCAGAGATATATATTTATATACCTCCACATGTCACTCCAAGACCTGGGAGCACAGCAAAGGTGCTCAAATAGTTTCATACATCAGCTGAGGTCCACCTCTAACTAGCTCAGCCTGACCTTCAGGCAGAACAACTCTAGTGTGTGTCCACCACACCTCCTCCAATGTTTGGTTTCAGGCTCATCTCAGGAAAGAAAATGTAAACTCTAAACTAAGTGGGGGCTGTAGCAGCTTTGGCAAATGAAAGGAAGACCAACATATAGCAGAGGCAGCAGCTGACAACTGTATCGCGTCCTTCAAAAGGGCCTGTGGACAACAGCGCACACTGAGCCTCTGGTTGGGAAAGCCACACAGTGTCCTGAACTCCAATTTGGGCAAGCTGTGTGATTTATGGAACCATGCACAAAACCTCTTACTTAGCATCTAGTCATCTACTATAGATGTAGAAGTCTTAAAAATAATGCAAGTCCAAGATGGACCAATCTCTTCAAGTTTGGTAACGCAAATTTTGAGTCTTTAATAAGTCACATTAATTAATACAAAAGCCTCACATGGTGTAAAAACAAAAGGGTGGTTTTTTTTTTCCTAGTTTGCAGACAGCAATAATCAAGTTAAGACAGTGTGACAGATCATTTAATGAAGTATCATCTGATTATCTTTAAAACAATGACTTCCACCTACATCACTCTTTGTATCCAGTTGTGGCTCTTGAGGATGAAGACAGGCATGTGCTACTTTAATAACATGTTCAAGTTTCCGTGGCTGTTCTTCCACTTTTGCAGCCAAAAACAAAGCCGTAGGAGATATTATCTGAGGAAGAAAAACAGAGATGCATTTTTTTAACTTCTTACAAGCAAGACTTGAATTTTTATGGAGAGTCTATGCTGGTAATTAGAAAAGGTTTAAGAAGCTGGATTTGTTTGTGGTAGGTTTGGTTTTGGTTTTAAACAGTTCTGAGATCATGAAAGGCAACAAAAATAACTAGTCATGGTTTATTTTGTAACTGATGTAATCCCCTCAGCAGGGAAGGAGTAGCATAAATGCTACTTGTGAGCAAGATGTCTGAGGTCAAACTAATTCTAGTTCCGCATAATAAGAACAGATTTGGTCCAAAAGATTTAGTCACACTAGAACAGGCTGTTTCAAGTTAAATATACTCCGTGAGAAAGTTCATCCAATTTCTTGCACAGTAGTGAGCCGTGACACCCTCTTTTCAGCACAAGTCAAAACAACCCATCTCAAGTTCCGCTAGCATTTGATTCTCCTAAAAAGCAAGAAACTTTGTGGAGAACTTTAAGGAAAACAGCTTGTTATAGAAACATAAGTTTACCCTTCAAAACTTTACTATATACCCAGCAGTATCCGGTGACTAAAGCACAGGGACTCGCAAAACAGCAGTTACAGCAAATGTGCGCCAAGACTACAAATTATGTTGAAAGATGAAAATGTTAATACTCTAGATGTGCTAAGCTGGCAGCAAAGCACTCACTCGCGGCTCACTTTCACCTAGGAGCTGCCATGACGTAGTTTTGATGCCTAGCTGTCAGCTAGAATGATTGATGTATCTATATACAGAACACAGCTAACCATAAATGGCTGAGAAGAATCACGGTGCTCTTTGTATGCAAAAAGTCACCCGTGTTAAGCAGGAATTAAAATGACAGCATCAATCTTCAGGTAGGACACGAGCAGATTAAATCGGTTAAAAAGAAGCCACATAAAGCATTTATTCAGAAACTGATCTAGCTGCTTGTCGAGTATTTAATTAACACACGGCACAAGCGGTGCGGGTATTGGATTTCTCATTCAATGCCCAAGCCGAACTAGACTGACTGAACCACACAGCGGCCATCCCTCCCCCCTAAAGTGAGCTTTGCTCTGTTTTTTGGCCAGCAAGCAGCCCTTTGTTATGCCAAAATGAAACATTTGGTAGAAAAATTCACAGTATCTGAAAACCTGTAACGAACAAGTTAGGAACCGAACATTCCGGTGATTATCCATTAATTTCAGAAGCTTTCAAATATATTGAGGGAGTACTTCTTTCCTCCTTAAATCACTTTGAAATGTCCACTTGGATCTTAAGTAAAACTGGTCAGTTGGCAGACTTGAGGAAAACCGACACCCTGGGAAGGTGACACGCTTTGATGCATAGAAATGTGACATGAAGTAATCTAGTAGCCTTAAAAAACCTCAAACCACCCAAAACAAGACACAGGGAGCAAATTTTTCCACAGCAGGGACAAAAGAACTACTTTTCTGCACTGAAGTTTCACTTCATTCCAAAAAAGGACCTTCTGCATCAGGCTGATGTTGCTAATTTACTGAAACAGAGCAGTTCTGGCCGGGGAGGCTCCACACAACTCC